>QKWP01001892.1:0-87906 GCA_003550325.1 Gigaspora rosea
GTTTTAGACAGATCCAGACATTGTATTTTATCTTTACCTTTATATTATTTATCCTCCTCTCTTATTATTAATAAACTCTTGGGATTTCTAAGGAACAGACACCTTGGAATAGCCCTCTTGTTCAATTAATAAACTGTGTATTATCTCTTGTTGTTTTATACCGAACTGCCTCAGAGAAGTGTATAGTTTCTTACAGACATAAAAGAAACTATACTTCCCTCTTGCACACCGCTTCACGCCCAAAGTAAGGGATCTCAGGAGCCGTGTGATTGTTATTTTATCGGAATTAAAGAAGGCTTCCGGCACTGTAACAGAAGAAAGCCTTTTATCTATTACTGGAATACCAGTTTTTTTTCTGTTTCTTTTACCAGTTACTTGTATAAAACCATCCTTGTCTACTACTTGTTTTGAAGTTACTATCATTTCTGCTATTAATTCTATATTATTATCTTTCTTGTACTCTTGACTCACATTCTCAGTTCTGTTTTCCTTCATCAATTCAATAGTCAGAGCATTAACTATTTTTTTTTCTCTCCCAAAAGTATGTAATAAGTTATAGGTTTCTTGTACCTGTTCATCAGATTGATTATTAACAACCATTTTATTTATTACTTGTTCTAAATTTCTTTCATTTTTCTTACTAGCTATCTCCTAATTGTTAATACTAGAATTAATGCTTGAGCTTTGTATTGCCTCTAATATATATAGGTTATTTGCACAATATGATATAGATTCAGTTGTTTTATTATAAACTTAAATCTATTGTTTGTGCTCTATGATCCTTTTGCTATTGTTAAAATTTAATAGATTTTTTAAGTTCTTTAGAATCTCTCTTGATGTAATCTTCTTTGACACAATAGAAACAAAGTTTGAGTGCCTCTTTTCTATTCCAGTATAACTTTTTAATCCCATATATGAGTGTATTTAGGGATTCTTTTAACAGGATCTGGTTTTTTGTTGTTTGAATATAACAATCTATTATTTCATATATACTGGAGTCTCTTCATATACCAAGGGCTTGATTGATAATATAATACCAAAGTTCTTAGTAGCTTTTTTAATCAGTTTCAAGATAAGATTTTTAGGTTCTATCAGAATATTTCGTAATCTAACAAACAGAAAAGCACGTTTAAGATTAACTAAAATATACTGTTGGCCTATAAAAATTACACAAAAACGGGCATAACTCTCGATCCAGTTATTAGAATTCGATGAAACAACCACCATTCGACTCAGCTCAATGAGACGGTTCGAATGAGCTATAGATCATCCCTGTACGACCATTGGTTACCAAGATCGGAACCAATAGATGATCAAGTATCAGATCTACAATTTGATTGGCTAGGCGATCTACTGCGCGCCAAAACGCATATATGGCATTTATAAAACATGTCATATTTATAGCATATATACTCTATATTTTATTTATAACACATATATCATTTATTTCATATATTACATTTATATCATTTATACTATATATTTTATTAGTAGTAGATATAGCATTTATTGCACATGTAATAGATATAGTCCGTTACATTTGTGAAAAACAAAAATGTATAAAAGCGGCCGATGTGGACCCCAAGTTCAACATCGAGTCTTCATACTCTTTCACTAATAAAAACAACTATTGACTACACAAATTAAACAATTATTAGTATCCTCATATACTTCTAATTGTAGCCTCTTTCGTAATTGCAAATTGCCTTAAATCTTCTTTGTTAAGTTTTATTAAAAAACGCCTTCCGACTTAGATATATCACAGTAACAAAGTGAGGTTACACAAAGTGTTCACTGTCTAAGATCGCTCTAGTTACCTAATATCTTTGAAGAAGTGGATATAGGATAACAATACCCAAGGAGTGATAATTTAAAATGTTAATTTTTTGCATAGTATACAATTGTTGTTTCTCTTGGTTGTTGAAAATAACTTCAAGGTACAAATGTTTCCTTTTTATAAAATGTTTTCTTTTTATATAGTACAGCCTAGCTGCAATCAAGTCATTCCTATTTTTGCATATAATGCAGCAACAATATTATTTATTGAAATGTTTTTAATGTTTTGAATATTAAAGATTAATGCATTATCATTTTTGTATTAATTCTATCTCTGAAGGCAAAGTTAGAATATGTTGCTTTACTACTTTTTAGTTTATTAAATAAGCTAGACCATTGACGAACTTTTAATAACTTTTTTTTCTAAATTTGTCATAATTTGTGTAAATTTGGATTTAGATTGTTATTCTGCATATTAGTATTATTGCTTCAGAACTTTTTGCAATCTTTTCAGAAAGTTCTTTCATGTTTTTCAGTGAATTTTCTATTTTGTTAGAATTACTTAAACCTGTGTCTATTGGGTCTTTACTTACAGAATACTCTAAGTTCACATCATCTGATCAGTTAATCGATGTGTTATTAGATGTAGCTATAATTTGTTCCTGTATTTGTTCTAAGTTTAGTTTAGGTACTGAGCTCTCCTGAGTGATATTCATATTTTCTCCTTTGTTAACAGATTTTGATTTAGTGTTATGAGACTTGATGCATTATCTTGGGATTCATCCATATTTTAATCAATGAACTCTTTTCTTTGGTACCAGGGTTTTCACCCCTATGGTTAGACCTCTTGTGCTTTTAAAACTGCCTTTTTTCAGTAAACTGTCTTTCATTTGGCACCTGGTATCAAAACACAGTAGAGTAAAGTTCAATTTTTGTTTTTAAATTAGTATTTTTATTTTTGAAATATTAATTTTGAAACTTTTATTACAATTATTTGTTGAATTAATACAAATAAAAATTGATGAAAAAATATCTTAAGACTAGTTTATAATTAAGTGCTACAAAGTAAAAACCTGATAGTAAAAACCTAACTCCAGTATTATAATATGATTATTTCTACTATTTCTATTGCTTTTTTTATAATAATATTAAAATACTGCACAATATTTAAACTGATAATGCATATAACAGTTATAATTCTTCTAAGAATAAATCCCTTATAATGAAGGCTTTGCAATTTTTATTTCTAGGTTTTTATTTTCTATACTTAAATGGTTATTAAATATAAATATAATACAAATAAAAAGAAGTAAAGATGAATAACTTAAACAATATACCATTTTTAATTAATTATAATTAACTTGACCAGTAAATTTTTATTAAAAAATTAGCAAAACACATAATAGAGAAGTGAATAATCAGTTAAGTTGTTTAATTGCCAATTCAGATAAGATCATTAATATTTTTTAATTTAGAATTGGTACAAAACAAATATATAAACAATATACCGTAATTTACCATGTAAGGTATCCAGGTACAATTTAATTTCACGTGGTAAAACTTTGGTTTGTACTTCAGGGTATCTTGTATAGTATAGGGTACGTTGTGTGGAGGTACGTTGTGTGGAGCGTAATATTAGCCCATAAGTAAAAAAATTATTATTAGTAAATCGACCTTTGATTTGTACCTGGGTCTCTTACAAAATACCATAACAAAAATAGCCTTGAAATATACCTAGTACAAATCAAGGGAGTACCGATCAAAGAGGGTATTGTCTACAGTAAATTACAGTAGTATAAAATCTAAAACAGGCCTGTATATATAAAATTTTTATATGATTTAAAGAATTTTAAAGATGTTTTTACTTATATCTTCTTATCTACAGGTCTGATATTAATGAAATTTTCCAGTAGATGCACAAGAACCTGCTCTACAACTTTATTTAAATCAAAAAATAATATTTATTTAGTATAAAAAAAACTTTTCATAAGGGTCATTATTAGATTTACTAATATATTGTTTATAATTTTGTTTATCCCAATTTCAAATATAGTAATATAGCTATAGTGCTGATCTTATCCGGATTGATAATTAAATAAAACCACTTTTTACAAAACAATAGAAATTGCTCTAAATTTTTATTCAAATGCATTTTCTATATCCTAATTAAAAAAGTTCTTTGTTAAATTTTACTAATACTACTAGAAATAGAAAATAGGTTAAAATATAATATTAAAAAACATGCTTGTTTGATTTAAGAATGTTTTTAAATGTTTTAATACAATCTGATATAATAATAATATATAATAATAGATGGTATTTATTTATTTATTTAACTAATTTCATCAAAATACAACTTTATCATTATTTCTATTTAAAATATAAAATTATAAACAAACTTAGCTTCTTTGTTACAGCATAATATTTCTGGTTTAACTTTGGATTTATTTATAATTAACTGTGTATGTCTAGATAATGAACAGGTAAAAAATCTTGTTATAGTCTATTAAAATTGAGAATTCAAAAAGGAATTGGAATTAATGGTAGGTTCGAAACTAACAATAATTAAAATTTATAGTTATCATTATGCATTAAATTGAAAGAGTATACAAATATATATGTGTGTATATATAAAGCTAAGCAATAATGTATTTCTTGTAATTAAATGCAGAGTTGTACAAGCTATATATCCAGTAGTTTTTTTATTAGACAATATTTCCAAATTGTTTTATGCAATTCCAATGTTCAATATAGTGCAGCTATAGTTGTCACTACACAATGTCTAATCACATTCATAGAACAATTTAGACAATTTTCCAATATTTGATAATATGCTTAATGCTGATTTGCATATCACCAAGGTGAAAATATTGATTTAGTTTAGTATACCTATGTTTATTGATTATTTTATTTTTATTTTTAGCTTAGAAAACTATTCCTATATGTATTTAGTTTAAATAGAACCTTTTTGCTATTTGTTCAAACATTCATCTGAAAAAAATCAAATTTTCTACTAGCTGATATATATAAATCGATCATATTATGAAATGTTTCTAAAACTTGGACACTTGGAACAAAACTTAAATAGATTGAATAGATCCTTTATTATTTAATTAATCATAACATATAAGATATTATAAAAAAATTATTTCTCATATTATCGTATATATGTATATACTAATCTTTCAAAAGATGATAATAAACATATATACAGAATAATTTTACTGAAAAAGGTTGGTTTATTAATAAAAGTACAGCTTTACCATAGATTCCCAAAAATAAGCTACCTTTTTTTGAATGATTTTGAGCTCAAAAAATTGGAAGGTAGCTTATTTTTGGGATATAGAAGATTTTAAGAAATATATACTTAACATAGGAGTAGCTTATTTTCAGGTGATTTTTTTAAAAAAATTCTCACACATATAGATTTGCGTGAACAGGTTTGGTATTATCAATTTGGGATGTAAAAATATCAATTTCTTATATTTAATATATAATAATACATAAATCTAGTCTGATCTTGTGATCCTGTGATTGGATTTTTATGATTTTAGGCTTGTTATAATTCTCACTTTGAAAGAAACATTTTTATATTTAAATCATCCGAATTGGTCGAGTAAATCAAAAGTTATTAATATTTTTAGAATTTTATAATTTTGTCCAAAATTATAAAATTTTGACCAGAATTATAATCTAATATTTTGGGGACCCAACCACCCCAAAATTACATAATTTCTGGAAGACCTCTAATTGTCACATGTTAAATTAAATGACTAATCATATAAAATGATTTAATATCATGTGATTAATCAATTACAAGGAAGTTATCTTATATGTTTAATCCTATATCTATTGCTTTTGATCAGATATTTGGACAATGAATATCAGACAGATTTCTATTGTCTTAATTCTATTCATGCCAACTCTAATTAAATAATAAATAAAGTTTATAAAATAAAATATTTTTTCTTTAAAATTATCTGTATGAAATTTGGCAAATTGGAATTTTAGTCCTAAATTTTAATTTTATTCTTAGTATCAATGTTTTAAAATATCTAAAAAAAACTGTTTATCCTGTTGTTTTTATTGCTAAATAGCTATCATATTTTTTCTAACACTAATCCAAATTATAATGTAGTTTTTTTAACTTTAATTTTACATGTAATTTTTCACTTAAAAAACAAGATATATTTGGTTTTTTTTTGACTATCATATTACAATAGGGTGATTGACCTCCTAATAGAATTAAACATATGATTTATTCTATTGTTTTATTATAATAATATTTTATAATAAAAGAATAGGTGCTATTTTATAGTGACCCATCACCATGGCAACCTGTCGCCATGGCAACCCCATAATCGACCAATCAAAATTGAGCATGTGATTCATATGATGACTGATACAAATCGGTCGTCATGTGAATTACATGATCAATTTTGATTGGACATCATACTGTATATATATTCAAAATTTATTTTTTATTATTATACAGTGGCTCTCGATATAACGGACCATCGATATAACGGAAATTGCTTAATACGGAGAATTATAATGGAACCAAATTATGATTTACTATAATATCTTATATATTTTGAGATTTTGTTATAACGGAGCTTTTGATATAACAGAACAAAAAATTGGAACCATGGCTTCCGTTATATCGAGAGCCACTGTGTATTATTAAATTAATAAAAAAAAATTTACAGTACAATCAAATTCGTAATACAAAGATAGAATATAGCAAAATCTACGCTAAACTAAAACAAAACTCCCACTACATCACCTCCGGAACCCGTCTCCTGTAAGGCGCCAAACAAGTCAAAAAATTGATATATTGATTTCAACAACTCCAAGTACGATAGCTAATAACTCTAATATGACTTCATTAATGACGACAAAATGCACCTAAAAAAACCCGTTAGCAACAAAAAAAAAATCAAAAAAAACTGAAAGAAAATACTTATCCTAATGTGTCCAGTTTCATCGACACCAACGACATAGGAGAAAAAAGATTAGTAAAAAACAAACAAAAACAAACAAAAAAAACAAATTGAAAAAAACAAATAAAAAAACAAAAAAAAACAAAATAATTAAAAAAAAAAGGGAAAAAAAGAAAAAACGAAACACAAAATGAAAACGAAAAAAAAAATTGAAAAAAAAACAAAAAAGAAAAAGAAACACTAAAACCTATTATTAAAAAAAAAAAAACTAAGAAAAAAATAAAAAAAATAAAAACAAAAAAAAAAGAGAAAAAAATAAAAAAAAAAGAAAAAAAACCTAAAAAAAACTAAGAAAAAAACCCTAAAAATTTAAGAAAAAACCTAAAAAACTAAGAAAACGAAAAAAAGAAAAAAAAATTAAGAAAAAAAACCTAAAAAAAAACCCTAAAANAAAAAAAATAAAAAAAATAAAAAAAAAGTAAAAGAAAAAAAAATAAAAAAAAAACAAAAAAAAATTGAAAAAATAAAAAAAAGCGAAAGAAAAAAATGAAAAGCAAAGGAAAAAAAATAAAAAAAAACTGAAAAAAATAAAAAAGAAAAAAAAACAAAAAAAAAACGAAACAGGAAAAAAATAATGAAAAAAAATAAAAATAAAAAAATTGAAAAAACCCTGAAAAAAAAGAAAAAGAAAGAAAAAAAAACAAACCACCACTAAAAATTAAGTCAGTAATTTTTTGCCGTCTCAAGCGAAATACGTCTAATTCTTTTAAAGACCTACCAAATAATCTCTATAAACATGTCAATAACAAAAAAAATAATAAAATGAGAGAATAAAATAAAAAAAAAGAAAGAAAAAAAAAACCATAAATAACTTAACTGATATAACATTGCTCCCATATTTTTGTCGTCTTCGAAAAATGAAAAAACTTAGTTCTGGTAATTGGCTCTAACTAGAGAAGGTTGAATATGTCAACTCGACAAACGTTAAAAGGAAATAGAAGCTGTGTTGAAGAAAATGCGGCGAAGCCCGAAATGGTGAAACACTAGCAAAAAACAAAATTCTAGTAGGCAGCTTCAAAACAATACCAGCGATAAAGACGAGAAAAAAAAGAACAAAAAAAAACTTACAGAAAAAAATTGCGAGTCACGACTCCTCTGGTATAGAAAAAAATAAAACAAAACAAAAAAAAACAAATTATCAAACAATAATCTTTGTTTATATATAATTGCCAATTTCAAAAATGATTGGTCTATCATCTGGGGTCGCTATGCGATGGGTCGCTATTGTATTTTTGCCTAAAAAAATAATAAAAATATTTTCATTAATATTTTTTCTTTTCTAATTTTAAAATCTTTAATCTTTATTGCATTCTTGACAACTTTATATATTCAAAATTTATATTTCATTTAAAAATATAATTGGTATAATTAGTTAATTTGAAATATATTTTTAATTAAAAATCTTAATATATCATATAAATTTTAAAAATTTAAAATTGTTAAGAATGCAATAAAGATTGAAAAATTTAAAATTGGAAAAAAATATTATTAAGTGAAATATAATGACAAATATATTTTACTATTCTTTTATTATAAAATATATAATAACAATTATAATAATATTTTGATCAAAAAACTAGAGAATTAGTCACCTTCAACATTACACTTGATACTAAATTTTGATTTTTTAAAATTACAGAGGGTAACTGTTTGTTCTAAAATTTCCTAATCTAATCTTGTTAATTCTTGAAATCTAATTGGTGGATCAGAAGATCTAAGTCACAATGATTAACAAAACAACAAAACCTGATATGGGCCGGTGCAAAAATGTAGATACACGACTACTAAAAATTTTAATTGTCTATATATAAAAGTTTTATATATAAGCTATTTATTTACAATTTTTTATACCAAAAAAGTAGGTTTTGAGCTATCTTTTTATATATTTTTTATTATTATTTAATAGAGATTTTATTGAGTAATAATTTTTATAAAAAATTCAACTTTTTTTTTGAAAAAAAGCATTCTTTTCAGTAAAAAATTGTTTTCACCACCAATATGCAACTTTAAAGGTTTGTACTAAGCAAATACTTTGCCAAAGATATGCTGAATATACAGTTAAAATTTTAGCTTAATTGAATTATTAGTTGTTAAGATATAAATTTTTAAAATTTATTTTTAATTTACTATGTTTCACAAAATTACTATAGTAAATTTCGCACAATTTTTGTATTACATAGTAAATGATAATAAATTTTAAAAATCTATATTTTAATAACTACTAATTCAATTAAGCTAAAATTTTAACTATATATTTAGCATACATATAGCAATCTAGTTAATTAATTTAAACTTATAATATTGCATATTGGTAGCAAAAATAAATTTTTTCTGAAAAGAATGCTTTTTTTTAAGAAAAAATTAAATTTTTTTAAAAAATTATTACTCAATAAAATCTCTATTAAATAATAATAAAAATTATATTAAAAGATAGCTCAAAACCTACTTTATTTGGTATAAAAAATTTGTAAATAAATAGCTTATATATAAAACCTTTTATATATAGACAATGAAAATTTTTAGTAGTCGTGTATCTATGTTTTTGCACCGGCCTATACAACTTATATACTATTTAACTTATATTATCCAAAATGCCAAATCAAAAGCTCATGAATCAGTTAGTATTTTTGTAAATATAGTAAAAAAATTAGTTATACTCTTTAATTTATCTTATATATATATCACCACTCTCTAATCCGAACCTCTCTAAACTGAACACTATTAAACTCTCTCTAAACTGAACAAAATCTTTTAGAACATTTGTAAATTTCAGAATTTTATTATAAAGTTTGGATATGCTATATAACAAATTCGTATTATTTTACCGACAATCACTTCACAGATATAACATACACCGACAACCATTTTACCGACAAGCTTTTTTTACTGACAAATAACTTACTGACACTTGATTTTCCGACAAGCATGTTTTTACCGACACGTTGATTTTACTGACACACACTTCACTGACAGTTAGTTTTACTGACAAAATCAACTTACCAACAAGCTCATTTTACTGAAAATAGAATTTACTGACAAGATTATTCTACTAACAATACAATTCACTGACAAACAATTTGCTGACAAACAATTCACCAGATGCTTTAAGTATCAAAGTTGATGCTGAAGTTATAGGGGCTCGATTTGAAACTATAAGACCTGCTAAAATCTACATATACTCTATAAATATGAAATCTATACCCAAACCCTACCCTAACCCTATAAGACAATGATGAAAAAAACATCCAAAGAAAATTTTTAAAATTTTATATCAAAATAGGTTATAACTTCAGCATTAGTCATGACAATAATTATTGTCACGGATGATCATGAAATTGGATGATGGTGAAATTTGAATCTATTTTATGTACGATTTTTAAAAATTTTTAGGGCCTTTTCTGTTAAATTTTTTTTTGTGGTTGAATTAGGATTTAGGGTTAGGGTTATTAATAAAAGAGTATAGGTGGATTTTGGTAGGGTTTATATTTTCAAATTGAGACCCCAAATTTCACCATCATCTGATTTCACGATCATCCGCGACAATTATTATTATCGTCATTAATATATTGTGCAATTTTTATTGTCATTATTAATAAATTGCATAATAACGTAATTATTCTTAGTAGTTTATTAGATTGCTGTGGTCTCATATATCAACGAGTTGTATTGTCAGCAATTGTATTGTCAGCAAATCGTATTGTCGATGAATTGTATTGTTGGTAGAATAAACTTGTCAATATATTCTATTTTCGGTAAAATGAGCTTGTTGGTAAGTTGATTTTGTCAGTAAATGTAACTGTCGGTGAAGTGTGTATCAGTAAAATCAACATGTCAGTAAATCAAGTGTCAGCAAATTTTGTATTAGTAAAAAAGCTTGTCAGTAAAATTATTGTCGGTGTAGGTTGATGTCTATGAAGTGATTGTTGGTGATTTGATAGCCACCCATATATAACTTTTTGAAAACTGGACTTTTTCAAATTTTTACATAGTAAAAAAAAGCAAACCCGGCAGTTCAGATTAGAGAGAGTAAACTATATTTCTTAATATAGAAATGAAAAAATAAAAATAAAAAAAACTCTGAACCAAAAAAAAAGATCTCAAAAAAATATGAGCATTTATTGAAATATAATTGTTATTTTTACGATATTAGCTAACTTATTATTATTATTGTTAGGAAAAAACTTTTTTTTGTATTATCTATATAGTGATAAAAATGAATCAGCTTTTCCTGTAGACATTAAACTAAAAGATGCTATTATAACATCAGAATTTAAAAGAATTAATTAAAGAAAAAATATATTTGCCCAAAAATATCAAAATGAATAATATTATATTGTAAAAAATAAATATTATATACTAAAGAAAATATTTGCTGGGATGATCTCATCCTCAAAAACAATAAGGAAACTGGTTTTGAAAATTACTACTAATAAGAAAAGTTTTCAAAGTATTTGTCAAAGTATAGTATTAATATAACTACATAACTTGGAGTATGTTATAAAAATGGTATAATGTTGCTAAAGATAAAAAAAAGCATTTGAATTGTATCTTAAATCAGCAAAAAATAGAAATACAGTTGGACAAAATAATGTTAGTTTATGTTATCAAAATGGAATAGAAGTTTGATATGATAGCAATGTATTTAGTTAATATAAATATTTTTAGTTATTGATCTAATTTTATAGAAAAGAATTGGGTTTAAGGGTAGAGTGTAATAATGTCATTTCTATTATGAAACTTATTGTTATGATCATCAGTAATACAAAATTACTAATACTAATATGAGATCGAATATTCTAGATATTTTGTTTACTATCAAAAACCGGTTTTAACTTGTTTTGTCCCGTCGCAAAAAAATTTTCTATCGCAACTATTACTAACTTCTTGATATATTTTTTAAAAAAATTAAATATAAACTATTAAATTTTTTGGATCGAAATGAAAATTCAGATATTAAAAATACCATAAATCTATTTTTTTTTCAATGTAAACAAAATGCATTTTATTTAGCTATAGTAGTAAGTTTTTTTATGCTGTGATACATAATACAGCAATTTTACTATTATTGAAAAAGATTGACATACACTCTACCCTTAAGTATAAATCAGAGTATTGTTTGAGAAAAATTAACATTATTTAGGAAATTATTAATATTTTAAATTGATTTTTGCATATCTATATGCAATTTTTAAAATAAGTAGCACAACATTGTAAATATTTTTTTTAAAAAAATATAAAAAAAATTTATAAAAAGAATAATACAAATTATAATAGTAAAAAATATAATTTAAGAAATAAAATTTTAATTAATAAAATAATTATATTTATTTATTATCTGAATTAGCTAAATATATTACTATAAGATTATTGTTTAGTATTGCAAGTAGTTTGATTTGATCATTTTTTATTTTTATTTTAATTAGATATAGTATTTCTGTTTTTTTTTTTAGATAAGGGTATTTCATTTTTTTGATCAGAATTGATAAAATTAATTGAGTTATCTATAATTTTCAATTTTTGTGTATTTGTTTGGATGAGTATAATTATAATTATCCAAAATTATTGTTTCTAGAGTCTGAATTTTAGATGTTTTAGAATTGTTTTAATGAATATTTAAAAGCTTTGATCATGTTTATTTGGCAAGGTTGATAGGTTAAGATTATAATATCTTGATTATAACTTGTCTATCAATACATATTTTAGTCTTAACATTTTGATTACAGGTTATATATAATCGAAAGCATTAAATCATAATTACTTGATCATATTGCTACACATTTTGAATATAACTATGTTTTTATTAATTATAGATCGATATAAAACTACAACTACAAGAATCATAAAGAAAATTAGTAATTATTATAATCTGAACAGCAAAATTCTAACAAAAAATTTATAAAAAATAGAAAAATCTAGAAATTAATTAGGGCAGTGTCATTAATCACCTGATTATTTTTTATCAGAGGTCTACCCCCCTCCCTCTTCCTTAATATATAAATAGTCAGGTTTTTATATATAATTTCAACTTTTTTTACCACCCTCCCCCCTAAAAGATCACCTGATTTTTGTTACTCCCCTTATTAAATTTTTAGTAGAATATAATTTTTTTTCTGGAATTTGCTAATATATTTACTATTTTTTATTAATATTATAATTGTTTTTATCTATTGCAGAGCAATTGGACTTATTCTTGTATTTGCGTATGCATTTGTTCTTGTGTTTGCACTTGTTTTAAACTTGAGACTATTATATAAATTGTTTTACAATTAGCAAAATATTTGATTAACTTTTTTTTTTAGCTCAAAATAGATTGTATTTATTTTTTTATTTTTTATTTTTTTTGTTAAGGTGAGGCCATGCCTCTGGTTTTTATTAAGTATATATCAATTATTACAATATTATTGCTTACAATCTTTATACTATCTACTAAATACCAAGATTTGGCTATTTTATCTATAACCTAAACCTATCAAAATTTACTATATTCTTATTTATATAGTCAGTCTGGTTTTGTATGTCCCTTTTCTAGCTAACAATTAGTATATATATGTCTGCCACTTTACCCACATTTTCTAGTATTATTACTTCCAATTTTGTATATATGATTCCAAATAAATTGTATTTATTAAGTAATCAAATAACAGAAGTGAATTTGGAAATTCACATTTTACAATTTTAAGAAAGTTGTTTAAGGTGTTAAAAATGTTGATATAAGCCTTATATTGGTATGACCATATTTGAATACTTGATTGGTCAGTAGAATAAAGCATTAATATGAAGTTAATATAATTTTTATTTTGGTGTGAGCATGTTATTAATACTTGATTGGCCAGTGGAATAAACAGACATTTGTGCTTTGATATAAGCTTTATTTTGGTATGACTACATTAGAATATTTTATTGGCCAGTAGAACGACATTTGTGTTTTAATATTAAGAAGATTATATAAGTACTTTATACTAATGGCAGTAAATGAATTGGCTTATTTTTGTTTTAGTTTTGTACTTAATTTTCTCTAATTTTTTTTAAAAAAATTTTACATAATACTTGATTTTAAAAGGTTCACAGTAGTATATGCTATATACAGTACTATATGTACTATACAGTAAGTACTGTATATACTGTATGCTACTGATCATTTATTAAGAGGAACCCGATAGAAATATTGATATAGAAATTGACCAATCATATTTATTAATTTGATCAACAAAAATTCCTAGAGTTTATGTTAGATAAATTAAATATAGTATATTAAAGCTTTTTTTTAATATTATAATTGTATATTTATATAAATTATATAGCTTAGATTTATAAATATATACAGTTATTCCTTTCTAAGTGCATATCCTTAGGACTAGTAAAAAGACATGCATTTATAGAGGGTTGCAATTATAGAATAACTAATAAAAATACAATACATGTTTTTGTTATGTGAAACAACTATTAACTATAGTACTATATAGTACCAAAAATAAGTCACTTTAGGGGTGGCGACATAGAGAAGCTGTCTGGTTGTCACCCCCAAGCAGCAGGTCTAGAGTCCAAATCCCACTGGAGACGAATTGGAAAATAGGCCTGTGTTACGGTAACATTTGTTCATTGATCGGTCGAGTATATAACCTGTAACCTTGGTACCACCATCTTGAATGGGAGCTTTGGCGTAGTTGTGTAAGTTACATAGACAAATTCAAGGGACCAGAACAATTGAACCCATTTGGCAAGTTCTGAGTGGCGAGGTAGCCAGACTTTCGACAATAACGGGGAAAAGGATCTTAGTGGTGACTGACCAGGAAATCTGGACGGGCAAGAGCCTCTATGGCAAAGGGGGCCCACCAACCTGGCCGCCGGAGTCGCACCAGAGGAAAAGGTCATGTGTTATAGAAGTATGAACCAAGGAAAGGGTGACCTTAGGCACCTAAAGCCTAGCAGACCGATCCTTCCGGGCCAACTAGATTGGTAGTCTGGAATGATTGGGGAAAAGGATCCAAAGAGTAACTGACCAGGTACTGGGGTTTAGTATACTTCACAAGAGCACACGAAACTAATCAGCTGATAAGAAGCGGAAACATGGAGGCGTGTACGTGTCAAGACCCAACGGAGCTCTGGGCGTACCCATATGGAAGTCTTCGGACGTTAAAAGGATTTGGGACCATCAATACGGGTATATGCTGGTATAAGTGCATGTAGTGGTGACTGGTTTCCCTAGCCTCATGATGCCATCCAACTATATTTGGCACTAGAAGCATTTGTGAAACATGCCCAGATACCTTGTTACCATAGCGGGAAGTACAGTTGTTCGCACATCTCCAAATTCGGAACGTTAAATCCTGGGTCCTCAAGTCACAAGAAACAGGCTGGTTGCAACAGCATGCAGGCTTGAGATACTTACCCGTAGAGGCAGCTGTATGGCTTAAGATACGAACCCCGAGAAGTATGCCAGAAAGGGATTTTCTGGGTAACCAGATTTCGGGTACACCAACTTGGAAGCATAAAGCGCCTACCTGGCAACACACACCAAATTGGAAGTGATGAATTAGGAAATATGGGTAAAGTGGCAGACATGTGAATGTTGATTATTGGTTGAAAAGGGACATACAAATCCATGTCAACTATATAAATGGTAATATAGAAGGCTCTGGTAGGTTTTAGCCAGGAATAAAAGGTTTATAGCCTGAAGTCCTAGTTCCAATACTTGTATATAATATGTATGTATTTACGGCACCACTATATGTCAATTTACTGAAGTATTAATAAAGATTGGGGCAGGAGCTACACCCTTAATATTAAAAAAAAAAATAAGTCACTTACAAAGATAAGCTAATTCTCTTTCGGGTCAAAAAACTCAAAAATTTCTTTGACCCAAAAATAAGCTACCCCATAATTGATGATAGTTGCTATATAGTTAAGTCAAAATTTACTATTAAAATTGATTAAGTTTGTTTAAGTAAACTTATTTGGAAGATAAAAATATATATACTCTGAAATTTTCAGCCAAATTAAAAAGTTTTAATTAATTGGATTTTAATTTTTATATTCAATGAGAAAATTAAAATTTTATTAACAAAATATATTTATTGAATATAAAAATTAAAAGTCAAATAATAAATATGCTCCAAATTTAATAAAAATTTTAGAGTATGTGTATTTTGGTTTTTCAAACAAGATTTCATAAGCAAAAATTATTGATTTACATGACCAAAAATTAATTATATCTGAAATCAGAAATATACAGTATATATTGTATGAAATTTGATTGGCTCTTATATGTTAATAATCATGTGATATACATTTATAGAGGAATTAATAAATATGTGGACCAAAAAAATTATATGCATTTGCAGAATATGAAATATGCATTTATTTATTAGGCCCATCACTGGCGCATCAATGAGCAAAACAATTGTTATTATTTAAAGAGAGTATGAATTTAGAAGGTTGTATTTAGAGAGGTCTGTCTATAAAATAAAAATATAATTTAAAAAATAATTTAAAATAAAAAAAAATTTAAAATAAAATAATTTAAAATAAAAAATATTTTAAAATAAAAAAATATAATTTAAAAAATAATTTAAAATAAATAATTTAAAATAAAAAAATAATTAAAAAAATAAAAAATATTCTAAAATAAAAAATTAATTTAATTAAAATAAAAAATAATTTAAAATAAAAAAAAATAATTTAAAATAAAAAACTTAAAATAAAAAAAAGGGCGTTATTTTTTGGTGCGGGGTGCACTATGTGCGGGGTCCAAAATTCTTGATCGGATACGTCGGAGTGCTCCGGAATCATGGTCAGCTAGATCGGAATCGATCATGCGCTTTATTTTACTTATTTGCACCAAAAAAGAAAATCCTATTTTGTAAATAAACTAAGTGCTAAAAATAAATATTTGGATAAATTTATTTGTTGCACCCCGTTATATGACATTTTTGTCACGGGTCACATGGCACATAATCAGCCAATCAAATTAATATTTTTACATATTTATACTAATCATCCTTCTAACCCTAACCACTAACTAACTAACCTACTGACCCTAACCAACTAACCTCACTCTACCCTAACCATCAAAATATTGTCACATAACGAATGATTGTAACCCACCAACGTGACTTACAGTGAAACTAATAACGATTCGTAAAACCATGGCTTTACCAAAAAAAAAACTACTCTAAGGCTAAATCTATACGTGCTAGAAATAACACACAAACGACAGAACCACCAAAGGAGACAAAATCATATCTATGGAGGCTTTAGCACTGATGACACTAAAGCAACGGAATCACAAATGAAAACTTCGGAACAATAAGCTGGAAGAGACACATAGGCATGATACCTAGAGAACAAATGACACAACTAGTGATGTGCTATTTATATGATACCTGAAAAATTTTGCGTACAGTACGTACAGTACGTACAGTACGTACTGTACGTATAGTTCTTTTCTGGCATCTGATTGACTAGAACAAGTGATCAGCAAAAATTTTAGCATACAGTACGTACAGTACTGTACGCCGCACATCACTAGACCACTAGACACAACATCAAAAGGTCGATACCTCATTAACGAACGCGACACCAGCAATGGCGCACCAATAATGATGACTCTGAAAAAGATGACTAACAACAACAGTTCCAGAGAATACGACTAACAACGAAGACTCAATACATAAAAAAAGAGAGGTTAGTTTAACATGTGCACACGAGAAAAGAAAGAGATGAAATCCCACCCACGAATATAGTGACATTGCACTGATGCACTGAAGCAACTGAAAACTTCAGAACAATAAGCTGGAAGTGATAACATAACATAAGCACAACGCTTAGAGAAACAAATAATATAACATCAAAAGGTCGAAACCTCAGTTACAAACGCGAAATCACACCAATAGAAAAGTCAACCTCATTATCGAACGCGAAATCACACCAATAGCGACACTGGCAATGGTGCACCAATAACGACTGCTCCGGAAAAGACGACTAATAATGACAGTTCCAGAGAATACTAACAATGAAGACTCATATCTAAAAAAAGAGAGGTTATTTCAAGGTGTACACACGAGAAAAGAAAGAGACGAAATTCCACCCATGAACTTGCAACACCAGCACGGCGACACTAGCGACGACAGCTCCAACAATGACGAACATTAAAGAAGCGGTGACTCCAGCAACGTGACTCGTTAGCTATGAATCTAAAAGAAAAAAAAGTTTAGTATAGATGTACATAGAACACAAAAAAAAAAAAGAAATAAACAATGATCATGGGTGATCATTGTTTATATATTGTACATAACCCGTGACAAAAAGATCAGATGATCAACACTGTTTATATATGTGATCATACCCCGCACACGGTGCACCTCGCACTAAAAATAATTATCCTAAAAAAAATAACTTAAAAAATAAAAAATTATTAAAATGAATTAAAAAAAAATAAATAAATAAATTTAAAATAAAAAAATAATTATTAAAAAATAAAAAATAATTTAAAATAAAAAAAATAATTTAAAAAATAAAATTAAAATGAATTAAAAAAATAATTTAAAATGATAAAAAAAAAACATAAAAAATAAAACATAAAAAAAAGCTAAAATTTAGTTGTCTTCTCATATATGTTTATTTTATTTTGCGATAAAATGATTCAAACCTGCTGAAAAGAGATTCTGAAGTAGTTTTTATTTGATTGTAAGAGTGATATTAATGAGTAAGATGAAATATTTAAATAAACACTAGTACGATGCATGGCGCATTCACGCCACCCATCTTATTTATTTTTTTATATAATAATGCTTATAGAACATATCTATTGTAGCATAGTTAAATTTACATAAGTTATATTGAAATTACAATAAATAAATAGAAATAGTAATAATAAATAGGGGTGTGGTGATATAGAGAAGCTGTCTGGTTGTCAACCCCCAAGCAACAGGTCTAGAGTTCAAATCTCACTGGAGATGAATTGAAAAATAGGCCTATGTTACAGTAATATTTGTTCATCAGTCGGTTGGGTATATTACCTGTAACCTTGGTACCACCATCTTGAATGAGAGCATCAGCACAGTTGTATAAGTTACACAAACAAATCCAAGGGACTAGAACAATTGAAACCCGTTTGGCAAGTTCTGAGCAAGGAGATAAGGAAGATCTTCCAACGGTACTACAGAAGACCGGGATTTCAACTAGAGACCGAAGAACCGGACAGAAAAAAGCCCTATGGCAAAAGGGGACACCAACCTGGCCGCCGCAGTCGCACCAGAGGAAAAGGACCTATGTTTCAGAATTAGGTACCAAGGAGAGGGAGTCTATCAGGTACATAAAGCCGAGCCGACCAATCCTTCTAGGCTAACTGGTCTGGTAGTTTGGGAGGGATTAGTAAAGGTTGGAAATAGGGTCGGATGTGAGTACTAGGGATCAGAATGAACCTGTAAGGGCAAATAGAACTCACTAGCCAGTGAGAGGTGGAAGCATGGAGGCATGTACATGTCAAGACCCAACGGGCTCTGGGCGTACCCATATAGGAGTCTTTGGACGCTAAGAAGTGCTGGGACCATCAATACGGGTATAGCTGGTACAAGTGCATATAGTGGTAACAGGGTTCCTCTGAGCCTCATGATGCCATCCAACTATATCTAGTACTGGAAGCATTTGCGAAACAAGGCCAGTTACATCATCACTATAGAGGGAAGTACAGTTGTTCGCACATTACCGAATTCGAAATGTTAAATCCTGGGCCCCAAAGTTGCAGGAACCTGGCTAGTTGCGACAGCATGCAGGCTTAAGTTACTTACTCAATGTAGTAGAGGCAGCTGCAGGCTTGAGACATGAACTCCCGAGAAGTACGCCAGTAGGGGATCTTAGGTACACCAATCTAAAAGCACAAAGCACCTACCTGGCAATGTACACCAAATTGAAAGTAATGATACTAGGTAGTGTGGATAAAGTGGTGAAATATGTGAATACCAATTGTTGGTTGGAGAGGGACGTACAAGCCAGGTCAGTCATATAAATAGAAATATGGAAGGCTCTAGTGGGTTTTAGCCATGGATAAATGGTTGTATTACCTAAAGTCCTAGTTCCAATACTTGTATATAATATGTATGTACTTTGGCAATATATCAACTTACTTAAGTATTAATAAAAGTTTGGGGCAGAAGCTACACCTGGGGTTCCTCCTAATATAAATAAAAAAAATAATAATAATAAATATAATAATAAAAAAAATCTGATCAACTAATCCAAGTTTTCAGAATAAAAATAAAAAATTAACTTTGCATTGTCTTACTGTATAGAATTCTACAACAGAACTTATTTTTTTAATGCGGCACATACAGTTGCAAAGTTAAAATTATTGTGATATTTCCTTCTAAGTGAGCAAATTTAAATTTCACTCTGAAATTACCTGCTAACCCATTTTTTTCAAAAATTTTTTTTTAATCCCAATTGTGCCAAATGTTTGGTTTTTGGCATTTATTTTTTCCACTATTCTCATCAGGTATCACCTGAAGAGGCCTTAATTTTCTGTAATTGTCTGATAGGACTGATAGAAAAATATAACTGCAAAATAATAAATTAACTTTGTATAGACTTACTATATAGAATTCTGCAACTGAGCTTATTTTTTAATGCAGCACATACATTGGTTAAAGTTGAGTTAGTATTGAAGTTATCATGATTTCTACTTCTAAGTAAACAAAATTAAACTTCATACTGGCATTATCTCCTAACTCATTTTTTTAATTTTTTTTTTTTTTTTTTAGATCCCAATTGAGCCAAATATTCGACTTTTGGCAATTTTTTTCTGCTATTCTCATTAGGTGTTACATGAATGGGACCTTAGTTTCTTGTAATTGTCTGATAGGACTAATAGAAAAAATATAACTGCCAACTGATACTTTTGATTTCTTGTTGTTTGAAATTAAAGTATAACTTTAAATAGGATTATTCTATAAATTTACAATAAAAAATTAATAAAAAACAATCTGACTAACTGATCCAAGTTTTCAGATTCCATATAATACAAAATGAAAAATTAACTTTGCATGGCCTTACTATATAGAATTTTGCAACTGAACTTATACCTACTACTGTACATACTGTGTTTAAAGTTGAGTTAGCATTATTTTTACTTCTAAGTAAACAAAATTAAACTTCATACTGACATTACCTTCCAAGTCATTTTTTTTAATTTTTATTATTTTTTTTTAGATCTCAATTGTCTCAAAACATTCAATTTTTGGTATTTATTTTTTTCGCTATTCTTATCAGGTGTCACTTGAAATTTCCCATAATTGTCTGATAGGACAAATGGAAAAATGATAGCTGACAAAATTTTTGATTTACTGTTTATAATGCAAAATAAAAAATTAACTTCACATGGCCTTACTGTATAGAATTCTGCAACAGAACTTATTTTCTAATGCGATGCATACAGTAATTAAAATTGAGTTAATATTGAAGTTATCATGAATTTACTTCTAATTAAATTCCACACTGTAATTTATTAAACAACTAAATAAATATGATTATACATACATTGTTTTCTTGAAAACACAAATGTTAAAGTAAACAGAATTAAACTTTGTGCTTACCTTAGTAGTTTATTGAACAATTAGCTACAGTTAATCATACATACTTTCTCTTGAAAACAATTGTCAAAACAAACTTCATACCTTGGTGATTTCTACTTTTAAGCGAGCAGGAGTAAACTTCATACTCATGCCATAATTTATTGAATGTTAAATAATTATAGTTAATAATTTATATATTTTTCTAAAATACAGTTATTAAAGTGAACAGAATAAACTTCGTGCTCACCCTGGTGATTTCATCAAATAGCTCTAATAGCTAAATGATTACAGTTAATAATATACATATTTGGAAACACAATCATTAAAGTAAACGGAATTAAGCTTTGTATTCACTCTGGTAATTTTATCAAACGGATAAATGACTATGATTAATAATACTTTGTATTCAACATGGTGATTTCATCGAACGGATAAATGATTGCAGTTAATAATACATACATTCTTCTGAAACACGATCATTAAAGCGAACAGAATTAAACTTTGTACTTATCTGGTAATTTCATCAATTACAGTCAATATTATATATACTGAAACATGATTCTTAAAACAAACAGAATTAAACTTTGTACTCACCCCAGTGATTTTATCAAATGGATAAATTTTTATGGTTAATAATACATACATTCTCCTGAAACACAATTGTTTAAGCGAATAGAATTAAACTTCCTACAATAGATAAATAATTACAGTTACTGGTAATAATACTTACATTCTCCTAAAACACGATCATTAAAGTGAACAGAATTAAACTATCAGTAATTTCATCAAAAGGATAAATTATTAAATTAATAATACATATATTCTTCTAAAACACAATTAAAGTGAACAGAATTAAGCTTTATACTTACCTAGTGACTTCATCGAATAGATAAATGATTATAGTTAACAATGCATACATTCTCCTGAAACATGATTGTTAAAGCGAACAGAATTAAACTTTGTACTCACCTTGGTAATTTTATTGAACAGATAAATTATTACGGTTAATAATACTTACATTCTTCTGAAACATGATTGTTTAAGTGAATAGAATTAAACTTTGTGCTCATTCCGGTGATTTCATCCAATGGATAAATGATTACAGTTAATAATACTTACATTCTCCTGAAACACAATCATTAAAGTGAACAGAATTAAACTTTGTTCTCATGCCAGTAATTTTATCAAACAGATAAATTATTAAATTAATAATACATATATTCTTCTGAAATACGATCATTAAAGCGAACAGAATTAAACTTCATACTCACCCGGTGACTTCATCGAATGGATAAATGATTACGGTTAACAATACATACTCTTCTGAAACTCAATTGCTTAAGCGAACGGAATTAAACTTTGTACTCACCTTGGTGATTTCATCGAACGGATAAATAATTACAATTAATAATACATTCTAAAACATGATCGTTAAAAATGAACAAAACATTGAACAGATAAGTGATGCAGTTAATAATACATACATTCTCATAAAACACAATCGTTAAAGTGAACTTTGTACTCACCAAGTAATTTCATTGAATGAATAAATGATTACTGTTAATAATACATACTTTTTCCTCTTAAAATGAACAGAATTAAAATTTGTACTCACCCTAGTAATTTATCAAACGATTATTATAATTCATATATTGATTACAAAAATATAATAATGTAATTATTCAAATGATTAAATGTCACAATAATTATGATCAAAATTTTTTTCCACAATTTGATCCTGTTTTTGAATGCAGTCAATCAAAAATGTTAAAGTATACAGTACAAACCCATATTTAAATTATAGATATATATATATAATTGGTAAGCTTAACTCTGTTGTCACTGTTAATACTATACATGAGGATGAAAGCATTTCAGGTTCTAAAACCCGAAATTAAAATTTGAAGACGAAATTGTTTTTGACCTATTTTATTTGAAAGACAAAATTATTTAATAATTTTTTTGAATAGACGAAATTATAAGGAATATATCTATATAAATTTTATTTGCTCTTCCTTATAAAAAATTTTAATTTTCTCTAATAAAGACGAAATAGGCCTTTTTCAAAAATCAATTTCGGTAGCATCCCTAGTTAATACATCAATATGATGATTTTGTATGTAAAAATAAGTTTTCCACACGCTGGTCACGTTTTCTAATCAAAATATTCAAATAGTTAATAGATTAAATTACAAAAAAATCAATTATACGATCAAATGTAACAATACAACAGTTACAATTTTAAATTAAGAATTGTCATAGTCTAACCAAAATTTATTCCTAAAATTTTATCATGTTTTTTTATACAGCCAATCAAAAACGTCAAGGCGAAGTGAAAGTAGATCAAGGTCAAAAACGTTAAAGCATACAACCCAAAATTACATTATATAGATAAAATTGGTAAGCTTAGCTCTGTAGATATTAATACTGACGAACCATATATCAATTAAAAATGTCTAAATGAACAAACTTTGTTTTTGGCGGTATAAATTATATAACAATGACACAATTTACACATGGCCAATCACGAATAAGAGACAATTACGTGCAGTATAAAAACTGAAAATAAAAAACGAATAGGGTATTACATTAATCATTCAAAGTCGTAATTATTACAAATTTTTTTCCCACACTCTGATCACGTTTTATGAAGATGACTAATCAAAAACGTTTAAACGGACAAACTCTGAATTAGATGGTATAGAAACTCTGAATTAGATGGTATAGATAAACCTGAATTAGATGGTATAGATAGATTCTTGATTCATCATATCCAATTCTCATATCAATATATATCAATATATTTTGATTATTAATTCATAGATCGATTATGAATGTAAACGATCAAATTTACTATATTTGGTATACTAATACAGTAAATAATTCACTGGAAAACCAAAATCGTTTAAACGGACGAATTTTGAAATTAAATAGTACCGGTATAGATTATATAGTTAGATGTAATAAAATAAAAAGACTATTTAGAATGTTGCAATGTCATAATTAGAAGAAATTAAGAATGTCGTAATCAGGAAATACATAACGTTCTAATCAGTAACGCTAAGTAACTTTAATTTAGAAGGTCTCAATCCTGTAATCAGTAAACAATAATAAGTAACTTTAATCCAGAATGTCATACGTAAATAGATAACGTTAGAATAGTTATTGTCATATTCCATCCACAGTAAAACTAAAGTGCGCAAGCCCAAAATTCCCACGCTTAGATCACGTTTCTAGATACGGCCAATCACAAACGTTAAAGCGCACGAACTCAAAATTAATAATAAAAAATAGATTAATAATATAATATAAATTAGTAAATTAAAATAACTTATAAAAACTACGTCTACACTGCATAAAATATTATTTATAATCAATGACGTTATTTACTGGTAACCAAATAAAATTGAATGCACCCTCTGAAATAATAGAAAATGTAATAATTACTGAATTATCGTATTTTGAAGGCTTTTCCACGCTCAGATCACATTTTGTGGATTTGGCCAATTACAAACGTTAAAGTGCACGAACTCAAATAGATAGATAATAAAAATAATAATAATAATAATATATATAGAAGATAGATAGATAAATAAATAAATATAATAGATAGATTTCGGAATAATGTATTATGTTGTAATTACGAATTAAAGTAATTACGCAATTAAGAATTCAAAACATTTAACTTTAATAGGAATTTAAATGCACGTTTATACAGTAACTTTAACTACTTTAATTCAAATATCGATCGTAATATATCAAAATGATGTAAAACCTAATTCAAAATGTCATCAGAATACAAAAAATCGGTAGTTCGCAGTAAATACATAATTTCTGATCATTGATCTGTAATCATGGAAGAATCCGGGTATAATCACTATAACTAAGGGGTTACAAGATAAGTATTACATGATTATTTCGATGATGGTTATATTTAATAATATTGTTATATCGTTAACTATCTTTAACTAATTTTAGTTCTTGGTTTTCTCTCTTTAGGTTTTGTATTATTTAAGTCGAGCCCCTTTAATGACGGCATGTATGATCGATTATGTAGGATTAATTGCATGCCGGATTACCGATATGCGTAGTCAATCATAATTATGAAATGTGGCGTGGTGTACAGATTAATGATCATCCGATATTTGGGAGGTCACGTTTATCCCGTGAC
This sequence comes from Gigaspora rosea, assembly GCA_003550325.1. Lineage (NCBI taxonomy): Eukaryota > Fungi > Glomeromycota > Glomeromycetes > Diversisporales > Gigasporaceae > Gigaspora > Gigaspora rosea. The sequence goes on from QKWP01001892.1 coordinate 25,518, forward strand.
AAGAGACTCAAAATTAAATGATATAGATGTAACTTTTGCGCAAATAACAATTACAAAACAATAATTCGAATCGATACTTTTTTATATTGATTTTTAAGCCATCCGATCAGTGATTTATTTCAATGAGAGACAAATTTTGTATTGGAACTTGGGGGAATGAGTAAACCCAAAATTCCGATCTGTGATCGTTGCAGATCTGATCACGAGATCATGAGAATTTTAGCTGCAAAATTGTACGTTGTGAAGTTTCGATTTGCAGGGGTTTCCTATTTAATCACTTACTACCCCTGTACTTAACTAGAACACTATTTAAATACCGGTCAAGACTTCTTAACCTTGAACTGGAAGGCAGAAAGAGGCGTGGAAAGACTTGGTCCGGGTCTCAAGGTTCAGAGAGTCTTGTTAAGTCGAACTTGGGCTTAAGATAAGTATCATTATTTAAGTCTTCTTGTGATCCTTGTCTTGGAGTATTTATCCTTTACTAATCTTCATAGTCCTCTCTTTATCGTAGCTTATAGGATTTTGATGCCGACGTAACGATGATCACGGTGGTCACGGGAATCGGGGTCGGATTAGCTCAATTCGGAGATCAACGGTCGGTCGACAATGTGGATCACGGGGTCGTTATTGTTCGATATAAGAGGTAATCAAGGCGGTAATCAATACTTGATTTATTATAAATGCAATAAATCGGGTACTAATTCTCTTTCTTATTTCTCTTATTTTATTATTTGAAGTTTTAGCGCTTAACAATGATCACGGGGACAAGAAGGGTATTACACGAACGATTTTACAAGAGTGATAGTAAGTTCTTAGGGGAAAAAATAAGTATGTTTTTATTTATATAAATAGAAAAATGGTACAAAGGAAAGAGGAGGTTCTATAGCTAACACTTCTACTCTAATTTCTAAGGCTACTATCTGGGACTAACTAGAACTATTCGAAAACTATTCTGAACTTGGTACGAACTACTGTTTCCTTCAGTGGACTTACGGCCCTTATATACTTTTTTGTTACAGACTAAAAATCGATTCGTTGGATTCAATCGAGTCTATGGACTCTTTCGACTCTATCGAGTCTTTCGACTCCATTGAGTCTTTCGACTCCATTGAGTCCATCGAGTCACGGCCTTACTATAAATGGTAACGCTACAATGTAATATTTAAAAATAGAAAATATACATATATATAGAAATAAAAAAATAAAAATAGACATCGAGCACAGCCTCAACTTCCGGGTACATAAGTCAGATTTGCCCTTCACAACGTACGAAGTTCTTTTTCTCGAATGAATGCATTATATAATTAATTAATTAATTAATATTTATTTTTTATTTTTTTTTTGCTCCCCTCTTTTGTAAGAATGTAATGTTATCTATTGTTCAAATTTAGGCCACGCAAAACTAATTTTTTCAATTTTTTTTCAAATCTTTTTTTCAAATCTTTTTTTCGATTTTTTTTTTTTTTTTTTTTTAGNTTTTTTTTTTTTTTTTAGATCCCAATTGTGCCAATTGTCCGATTTTTGACATCTAATTTTTCCCGATATTTTCATCTGGTGTCACCCGATGGAGACCTCAATTCCCGTAATTGTCCGATAGAACTGACAGGAAATATACGACTGCCGGCCCAATTTTTTGATTCATTGTTGTGCAAAATGAGAATTAACCTTACATAACCTTAAATGTGAACATTATTCTATTTGCAGTAAATTAAAAAAAAAATCCGTCCGTCCGTCCCAAATTTTGAAATCCATTTAATGCAAAACGAAAATCACTTTGCCCTTATCTGACCTATTTAGCAACTCAGCTAGAATCTCTAGACCAAATATAACTTGAAGTTAATTCGTTATAATAGATTTACTATCTAAAAATAGTTTGTTCAGTTTATATGTTCGTTTCATTTGCCCCTCCCCGTCATAAACTACAATTTTTATTAATATATTACTAATTTGATATATTAAATATCTATTAATAAATAGATTTAAATATTATATTAATTGTAATATAGACTAAGAACGCCAATGGCGTCCCACAGCGTCATCGTTAAAGGGGGTTTTTTTTTTTTTTTTTTTAAAAAAAAAAAATATATATATATATATTTATATATAGACTAATACTAAAAAAAAATTTAAAAATATAACTGCTAAAGCAACTTTACTATATAAGTACTATACGTACTATACGTACTGTACGCTAAAAAAAATTGGACATCATATAAATGGCACATCACTAAGCTTGACGTTCTAGACTATGACACATCTTTAAACGAAAATATCTCAAACACCCACCTAATAAAATTTAATGATATATTTTATTTTAATTTTACAAATTTATAAAATTAAAATAAAAAATTTTTTATCGAATTCCATTAGGTCACACGAAGTTAATTTTTCGTTATGCATAACACGCCGACCAAAATTTTTCCAAAAAAATTTTTTCAATTATTCCATTTTGCCATTTAATTTTTTCTCTGGTGTCACCGATGATGACCTTAATTTGCCGGAATTACCCGATAAGTCCGATAAAAAAAAAAAAAAAAACAAAATTATGTTATGCAAACCGATTTGCGTGACCTTAGATGTGAACATGAATTAATTTAGGCCATGCAAAGTTAAATTTTTTTTTTATAAGAAACAAAAAAATCCGACCCGCCGACCGGAATTTTTGAAATACCAGGTTACGCAAAACGAAAAAATAACTTAACGTAGCCTTAGGTGGTAGTCAAGTTATCTATTTTTTAAAGATGAGTTATGTCAAGCCATGGCAAAGTTTTTTATTAAACGAAAATATCTCGAAAATCACTTAATAGAATTCAATAATTTTTTTTTATTTTAATTCTACACCATTGTAGAATTTAAAAAAATAATTTCAAACAAATTGATCCAGTAATTATTGAGAAATTGTTTGAAATTTAAAAAATACGATTTCGGCTTTGTTTTTTCTATGTTTATCATTTTTTTAAAAACTTTATACAAATATTCTCGACAACTATCAGATCAATCAATTTTAATACTTTTTTTTTTATTTTCATTCTACATGTGCATAAGATTATAAAAATTATTGAATTTGACACAGTATCGTTGAGAAACAATCGTTAGAAGGTTTAAAAATAGTGCAGATCATCACGGGACTGCTACGTACCAATTTTGTCCAATCAGAAATAAGAAGGTTATCATCAAATCAGATTATGGGAGTAAATTAGTAAAACGATATACGTATCGTTGTTGACATCTAAAGTAGCCCCCTACCTAAAGTAGCTACTTTATATATCTAGAGTAGAGTAGCGTCTGACTAAAATTAAACTCCTGATCGTGCAGTAAGCTACTTAAGGGTTGTCGGTGAAATCGGAATGTCAGAAATGATGGCATCAGGAGAGGAGTTGTCAGGAAGGGATTGTCGGGGAGTGGAAATATCGAGAAGGTGACAATGTCATGGTTATGTCGGGAAGTAATTGTTGGGAAAGTGTTGTCGGGGAATTGATGGTGTTGGGAAAGTGAGAGTCAGGGAATTGGGAAAGTGAGTATCGGGAAATGATTATGTCGGGGAAGTGTGTGTCGGGAAATAAGTGTGTCCGGAAAATGAGCATCGGGAAGATTAGTATTCAGGGAAGTGAGTTTTAGGAAAAATTTTTCAAGAAAATGAATATTGGTAAGATAAATGTCGCGAAAGTGAGCAGAAAGTCTAAAGCGACAATTTGCTTTGTATAGAAATAATACGTCATGAAGCAATATTAAACATCTTTATATGCCATTTAAGAAAAACAAAAAAGACAAATTTAGCATATCTTCAATGAAATATAGTTTGGTTTTACCTATATTATTTCTATATAAAAAGTTTAAAATTTTTATTTAAAATCATAAATATTGCATATTTTTAACGAATAAATTAGCTCTTTGAGTATTCTTTATAAACGACAAAGAAATTAGACTTAAATTTATGCATTGTACTACCTTTGGTTGTGCCTTTTAGAAATTGAACTTTTCGATATCTCATTGTGCCCTCTATTAGGAATTTATCCAGTCATTATATATATGAAAAAACCCTTGTTTCTAACATTTATTAGATCTACATACAAATAGGATGTAAAACCATTCTAAGAATAGATAAAAATAAAACATTGAAACACATGGGGACATTAGATGTCCACGGACATTAAACATATATAAAACTATTGCACTTGTCTCATGATCCTAAAATTTTAGGATGCAAATAAACTGATCAAAGACCCTATCCATGTAATTTTTTCACATAATAATTCAAATTAAATTAACATAAATCATAAATTTTATTTAACGTGTGCTTATTAAATAGGGGTATATAGAATTTGAGGATTGGGTAATACAATTTATAGATACACCACAATTCCAAAGATTGCGTGATATTAAGCAATTGGGAACTGGTTTTTATGTTTTTCCAGGTGCGACTCATACTCGCTTTGAACACAGTTTAGGTAATAATAAATAATAGCCATAGAAATATTCACGTCACTTAGTTATACATTTTATCGATATTTTATTATCATATATTTAACTAAATGGTGTGAATATTTCTACTATAGAACAGTTATTTTTTTTATACTATAGAAATGAAATGATGATTCAATAATAAAATTAATGCAGGAACAACTTACCTCGCTTATAATTTAACCAAAAGATTACAAGAACAGCAAGGAAAAAATGCCGATGATGATCGTAATCTTAAATGTGTGACTTTAGCCGCTGACCTTGTATTATTCGCTTAATATTTTTTTTTTTGAATAACATGTAATTATCTAATTAATATTCATAAAGGACATGGACCATATAGTCATCTATTTTATCAAAGAGTGCCTAGGGTAAGATGACGTTAACAAATATATACAATAACATACCAGCATAATATATATGTTTTTATTAAATAATTAGAATAGGTTGGAAGCAGGAGGAAGGATCCATAACAATGTTTGAAGATTTTCTTAACAAGAATCTCATCGATTTGGATTCCATTGGTTTAAAGAAACCTGATGACGTAGAAATCATCAAGGCGCTTATTAAAGGTGATCGGTAATTTATGGTTATTTTAAACCGATTATATAGCAATATTTTAATAATAACATACAATATTATTTCACATAAGTACAAGAAATATACCCAATTACCTATTTAATATTGTCAATAATGGAAATAACTCATTAGATGTTGACAAATTTGAGTACTTCGCCCGAGACTGTTATTATTCAGGGGCGAAAATACAATTTGATTTTCAAAGGTTTATGCGACTCTCTCGTGTCATGGATAATGAATAGTTTACTATTATGTAGAATGCTACCTTATTTATGAATTGTTTCACACAAGATATTCTTTATACAAAACAGTATATAAACATCGTGTTGGTGTGTTTTCACAACAAATTTAACTCAGTTTCTTTATGGTTTTAATTACTAATACAGTATTGAAAAATGCTAATTTAGTCAGAGCTATTGATCATATGATATGTGATGTGCTTAAACAGGCAAAGCAATATGTAGAAAAGAAATTTGAAGTTGAAAGTTTTAAAATTTTGATCAATGCTGGTGAAAAATATATGCGATTAAGTGATTCTATTTTTTATGAAATTGAACAGTCGAAAGACTAAGTAATACCTGAGTAGATGCTTATTTTTGTTCATTTATCAACCGCATCAATTATTTAAATTCACTAATTATATTTCAATAAATTATTATTTAAAAGACATTAACCAGGTCAAAAGAAATCATTAGAAAGATTAAAAAGAGGAAACTATACAAGTTTATAGATGAGTGTTTGACCGAAAAAAATGAAGATAATGATAAAGTATCGTATATATATATATTATTTAAGATATTTTATGAATTTTCACATAATATTAATATAAATTTTTATTAGAAAAATATCAATAAACAAATTTTGGATGAAGTTATTAACTGTGTTGAAAATGTAGATTGTAATGATGTAATTTTTGATTGGTTAAGCTTCGATTATTGCAAAAAGGATAAAATCCTGTGAAATTTGTCAAATTCTATGATTTTGATAATAACAAAAAGCAATTCCTAATTAAAAAAATTAAGAAAGTGGATGTAAGTTATTTTCTTCCTAAGGTTTACAAAGAAGAAATAGTTCAAATATATTTACGTACTAAAGAAAATGATGAAAAGGTAACGTCAATCAATATATTTCATTTTATTACAAATGACTACTAATCAGTTAAATTTTATTTAAAAAAAAAAAGGATGAACTAAAAACAAAAATTAGTGCTGCTTTTCGTAGAAAAACAAAAGATTTAAACCTAATTAAGTAAAGATCTTTAAAATTGCTCATAAAATACATATATAAATTCTTCCAGGAATGCTCATGAATTTCTTTTATTTTTAATTAGGGAAGAAGAGGAAAGTAACAGTGAAATTGAAGAGGATAATGATAACAGTGACGGTGCGGAAAAAAATGTGAAAAAAATGAAAAAACTAAAAGACCTAGTACTTCTGATGAAACATCTCAGTGAAAGAAAATAAAAATGAATTAGGGCAGACGCGCAGGATCAATATGATAATTTATTTGTTATTATTGTAATTTTTATTTAATTTTGTTAATTTTGCAATTTAAATTTTAAAAATTTATTTTTCATCGAACATATTATGTTGTGTATTTGTGTAGTTATATAATTTAAGTTCAGTATGTTAGTCTTAACAATATAACCGTTCATGCAAACATACTCTTTACGCGATGTATTGGCTAGTCTTGCATACATGCATATATATTTTAAAATAAAATTCATAGTCACGACTTTGAACGCATGTATGCACGTACATTTTATGTCAAACGAAATGTGAGAATAACAGTATAAATTTCCAAGAGTAAATTAAGTTAATAAAAAGTTTTTTATTACTCCTGCAGTCGACCCCCCTAAATGCATCCCCCCTAAGTGCATGACCTCCTTAAATGCATATTAATTTTCTGACCCAAATATATACTAAACCCATAAATGCATTTTTTATTATTGTTCTCTAAATGCAAGCTCTCGAAAGTTTGGCCCGATGATATGCATTTATTGAGGGTTGACTGTATTTTATTTTATTTTTTTTATACTTTCCTTTTTAATTCCGATAATATAAGACAATCGTGTTCATTAAACGTATTCATTATGAATTTTGATTGGTTAAATCTTACGTGTTATTTTTTAAAAGAACTTCGGTCCCGTTTACTAAAGTAAAGTGAACTTCAGCAAGCTTTTATTCTTTAGGGAAATTATGACGGAATTTGAATTACAGTGATATGTGTAATACTCGTAAAAATCTAATTTGAGATGAACTGAGTAAAGATAATTTGCATTATTATAAAACTTTCGTTTGTAGTAAGTGTCTTGTTTATGCGATGAGAAAATGTCATATACTTTTTTAAAACGTCGATACTTTCAAATTAAGGATTAAATATGTATTGTTAATGTTTAATTGTTTGCCTGGCTAGCACGAGTGTTAAATGATTTTAATTTTTTAAAGGTGTGCATATTTGATATTAGTGTAAATGACTATATAAACGATGTTGAATTTGATCTTATAACGAGAATAAAAAAAAATTTAATTGAATTTTGCCGTTTTTAATTTTTTGTACAAAAAAAATTGTAATTTTGAATGCAGGTATACTTTGACATAAGATGTCAGTTGTAACTTGTAAACATTTATTCGTTCAATAAATTACCAGGGTGAGTACGAAAATTAATTCTGTTCACTTTAACGATTGTGTTTAAGGAGAATGTATGATTAACCGTAATCATTTAATCGTTCAAAAATTACTGGGGTGAGCATGAAGTTTAATTCTGCTCGTTTTAACGACTATGTTTCAAGACAATCCATGATTAACAGTAATCATTTAATCGTTCAATAATTACTAGGGTGAGAATAAATGTTTACTTTAAAGATTGTGTTTCAGGAGAATGTATGATTAACCGTAATTATTTAATCGTTCAATAAATTACCAGCGTGAGTATGAAGTTTAATTCTGTTCACTTTAACGATTGTGTTTTGAGAGAATGTACATATGATTAACCATAACCATTTGATTGTTTAATAAATCACCAGGGTGAGTATGAAGTTTAATTCTGCTCACTTTAACGATTGTGTTTCAAGAGAATGTATGCACAATTAACTGTAACATTTAATCGTTCAATAAATTATCAGGATGAGTATGAAGCTTAATTTTTTTCACTTAAGGTTTGTGTTTCAAGAGAATATACTGTATACATGATCAACCGTAATTATTTAATTGTTCAATAAATTACAGTATAAGTATGAAGTTTAATTCTGTTCACTTAAATGTAGAAATCACGATAACTCCAATACTAACTCAACATTTACCACTGTATGTATCGCATTGGAAAATAATTCTGTAACAGAATTCTATACAGTAAATTATGACATTCTAATGCAACCAACTAACCTTAACCACATATTGTGATAACAGTAAGTTCTGTGAAGAAATTTTTATACAAATATCACAATAATTCAATACTAACTCACATTGTGTATACTTTATTAGCGAGTAAATTTTGAATTGAAATAGAAATAGTAATGCAACGAACCCAACTTTAACCACACACTGTAGTTACCGAATAGCGATTAAATTCTATAATAGAATTTTTTACATCAAATTATGGTAAAAATTTTTTTGATTATATAATACTCATTCAACTTTAACCATTGTGAGTACCGCATTAGTATATTCTGTAACAATTCTTTACGATAGATCATGGTAGAATCACGCTAATTTAAATGCAACTTATTCAAATTTAACTATATATTATGTATGCTGCAATAGATGGTAAGTTCTGTAAAAAATTTTTAACAGTAATATAATTTTTAAAAAAATACATATAAGATGGGAAGACAACTATATACTAGAATGTAATTTTTATTTATTACTGTATATAAAATACTTCACACAACACTGCATACCACTCCAACTTTTATTATTAAAGAACATCAAATTTTTTTATATCTCACATTGGCTTAAATAAAAATACTCATTAATTTAAATTAATTACCAGTAACCCCCTGTCGGAGGCACGGGTGATGTGCTAGTTACAGATAAAGAACAAAGGGCATTACAATCCATAACAAATAATATCGGGACACTTAAAGATCACTGAACCCAGTGATCATCACATCACGTGAAATCATACAATTATTGACACTGAAAGTTGATTGACATCAATTTGAAAATTTCTTTTATAAATCAATAATATACATTTTTTAAAATGTAACATTTCATCTAAAATGTATTTTTTATTTTATGAATAAATTGCAATTATAAAACATGTCTTTCGCTTGTTACAGTTTTAAAAAAAAAACTTTCGCAATTCCAATTTTTGAATACACTTCATTCAAATAGTTACAATTTTCGAAAGTAATTCATTCGCACGGGTCTATATGAAAATCACATGATTTCATATATACCTGTATAAGCTTTCAAAAAAAGAACGGTTGTTACATAAGACCATACGATAATCCCATGTTTATAGTGATGGCCTGTGTTATACACAAACTCAACTGCTTACAATATTTTAAGGAGCATGTTCCGGTTAGCTTTAATGACGCACAGTGAGAAGGGGAAAATTAACTACCCTACTTCTAACTCTAATCACAACACACTACTATTACTAACTAATATCAACTCTACCAAGCGCTCAAGACTTCTAAACCTTGAATCGGCAGGCAGAAAGAAGCGTGGTGGATTTGGTCCGGGTCTCAAGGTTCGGAGAGTCTTGGTGGGCGGGATAAACTTGTTCCGAATTACTAGGGTCGAATAGAGTCTCTCGATTATGTCACGGGACTCTAATATGGGTCACGGGATTTATACTTCAATACGATCTCACTTATCAGGAAGGTATCAGTTTATAATAATCACAGTTTATTTATTATATCGGGAGTACTAACTATAACAGTTCTACTCTAATTTCGAAGGTTTATTACTATACGACATTGGCTTGAGTTCTGAGCTCAAAGGCTGTCTTGCTCTACAGACAAGAGACATCGTATTTATACTTTTACATTACTGCGCTAATCCTACTTTCATACAAGTTTCCGCCACTGAACTTAGTGCATAAATGCAAGAAAGCGAATAAATGTAACTTCGTGAATAAATGCAACTTCGCGAATAAATGCAACAAAGTGCATAAAGGCGCGAAAGTGAATTTCGCGAATAAGTTCACGGGCGTTTACAGATAAGGAAACAATTTACTACAGTACTATATATGGGGCTATGTCAACTCTTCCTAAATATACATGTTGACTACGAATAGATGAATAAAAAGGGTCGATCGGGATAGAATAATAATATAAAAAGAAAATCGGCATGACTTTACACCTTCACAACAGCTAATATAAACTGCATTCACCAAATAAAATTCAGGCTGGATTTATATTAGAGTTTGGAATCGGATTTAATTTTTCACATGTTAAAACAGTGTTAAAACTAATTAAAACCGCATGAGTGCAAGAGAAAAACTGTAGGCGAAGAATTATAGGTTTTTCCTTTGCCGCATCATATTGTAAAATAAAATCGGTTCCACCTAGTGATGTGCCATTTATATGATGTCTGAATTTTTTTAGCGTACAGTACGTACAGTACGTACAGTACGTATAGTTGTATAGTGTGTATAGTATGTGAAATACGTATAGTACGAATATGATATATAAACTATCTATATACAAAATTTTGCAAGGAATAAATTCGCTTAGAAAAAAAAGGCAGTTTCATAAGGGAAAATTTAAGATATGAATAATTTTATGATTTGTTCTAGAATACTCTAAAAAATTTTTTTACATCACTAGTTCCACCCTTGCTTAGCTAATCGATACATGTAATGCATCGATATCATTTGGAAAGTAAAAAGCTAATTAGATTATTTTAATTTTCGCTTTCGAAGTATCAATGGAAACTCATATTACATGTGATGTTACGGGGCAAAATGGACAATATTTTGTTTATAAGATAAGAAGGCAGTTCGTCAGAGGCGTGACTTGGTGATTTAACCCGATTTAGTATAAAAATAGCTTATGTATTAATATAGTCTGAGTTTATTATTCTTTATTGAATTTAATTATAGATAATCTGAAGATTGTCTTTAAAAAGAGCGAAGCTAAAATCATACGTTATTTTACCTCATCCGACATTAACATGCCATATGTATCAGGTGATAAATGGCATGATATAACTAAATCACCCCCCACATTAAGGCTAAACCTCATACATCGGGATTATGCATGATGGCGTAATATAAATTTATGATCGCATTATTTTTTGCTCGTGACAGCAACAATGTCATTTTATTTAATGGGTCAATAACGAATTACTAATTCTGTAATTATTTGGTAGGTCAAATAACAGATATACTGATTATTCGGTAGGTCAAATAACGATGTCCAAATGGGTCAATATCAATGTCTTTGCTGCTAAGCTATCTTGGTTTTTGAATATATCAATTATGGACAGTCAGGGCATATTATGTCTAAATCTATTCAAAAGTCTAGACCAAAATAATAACACAATACTGTATAAACAGAAACCAAAAAATATATTTGTATGGCCATTGCGCCAAATTTGATAGTTCTGTAGTTATGCAGGAGCTTCTTATGTGCACAGATATATATATATATATTGTACACAGATATATATATATATATATATATATTATATATTTTATATAAATATATATATATGTATTGTATATAATATACAATATATTTATAAGGTTTGGGACCGGTTTGATTCATATGTTAAACTCGTTTAACACATGAAAAATTCGAAGCTAAAAAGATGAGTGATAATCCGAGTATAATTTTATCGCTCATTGAGAGATTTGTAGTACATAATGGTTGATTGACAATGATAACTTATTGATAACGTACTGATAACGTACTGATAATGTATTGATAATGAAATTGTTAGTAAATAAGAACGTCTATTGAGAAGCATTTTTTATATTTATACCCCATTTTTGTGATTAAAAATAAGGGGAATTTACACATCGGGACCCAAATTTGAAAATAATTATGAAAGAGTGCCCAACTTAAAAATATTTTATTTATAAAGGCCTAAAAATATTACAAATTCGGGCCTTAATGTAATTACGGGAATCACTCGCCTCAAATGAAATTGTGGTTAAAGAAATAATATGGCTATAATTTTTATTCGTAATAAGCATTCATATTGTTTATTTAAATTTTTTTTTTTTTAAAAGACATATGTAAAGAGAATAATAATTATGCAAATTCATTTTAAAAAAAAGATCGTTACATTGAATTAACGAAACATTTCAATCAATTTTTAATTGTATAGCATAAACGCAGCGTTTATATGAATGCAATTTTCCATTAAGCACATTGAGCATAATAAATTAAACTTTTTTCTACCTGTATCTTCGATTACAGGTTCATATACTAGGTTAATGCATGGCATTGTTCCCCCATAATCTGTTCCGAAAGCATCCGTTATCTGTTTATTTCGGGCTGATCCGTGCCTGGCCCCCCAAAATTAAAATCAAAACTCAGCAAGAAAATTATCGAAAAAGTCACATAAATCAAACGGTTAGGAATGAATCAAATACTATAAGCAATTTCGTCTAGGTCATCAGCAAATTGGGTAATTAAATTGCGAGAAATTTCCGCCGAATTGGTGTATTTAGCCCGCACAAGTTGTCGCGTGTTGATTTATTGTTTCTTATTGGGCAATAAATAAATGACGTCACTGGAAATAATAACACAATCCTCCGCTTCACTCCGGACAATTATGCCTTTCCACCACATTTTCCGAAGTATTTTGGTCTTCTGGTGAGGGAGCTCTTTCTATTATTTGTAATCTGTTTGCATAACGATAATATTTACAATCGAAGATGATGACGTTGTAAGCAAATGATTAAAAAACAAGACGAAAGAAATTTACTAATAGATAAATAGATAAGTTCCTTGTATTTTCTACTCATTGAATATACTGATATATGATTATTAATTTACATTTGTTAATATGTGAGATCCTGCTTAAGCACTAATTCATACGACGCAAAATTATTTGGTTCCGTATTTGTAATATTTTCAAAGATTAGTCCTTTATAAATTTTTAAGTTGAGCCCTCATTCACAATTATTTTCAAATTTGGATCCCGATGTGTAAATTCCCTAAAAATAAATTACAATATGTTCTACATAACGAGTGTCCGAGATATTCTCTTATCACCTAGGGTGCGCTCGAAGAAGGAGAACTCGTACATATTAGTATGTACAATAATATGTTTTTTACCATAATAAATAAGGAATTAAAAACAAAATTTATTAGATATTCTGGCTCTATTATGTTTCTTGATCTGTTCTTATATTTTTATTGCGGTTTTCTTTTTATTTTTATTTATTTATTTTGAAATTTGATCTCGGCAACCAATGCTTGTCTTAGTATCGATATCATTGTGTGATTATTGTCATTTGTGAAGTTAAAGCGTCATTTAATTTATCAAGTTTGCGGTGGTTTGCATTTATTTATCAATCACAGAATACTATTTAAATACGTACAGTATCAAATCTATCCCTAAGCCTTACTCAATCACTAAAATAAAAAGCGAGACAAAAAAAAAAAACACCAAAATTTTATTAAAATAGGTCCAAATTACTTTCATTGTAGTAAATAACGTGAAATTTTGGGTGTATTTTAAACCGATCGTAAACGATTAAGAACAATATTAGCTTGCATTTGCAATGATTAGTATTCAACAGATAAGATAGTAAAATTAAATGATTAGTATTCAACAGATAAGATAGTAAAATTCCAATGATTAGCATTCAACAGATAAGATAGTAAAAAATAGACAAGCAAGCGAAATCTACCGGATACATCCTTATCGTTATCAGTTATTGCAGATAACTTGTTACTGTATTATCGTGCTTAATTCTTTTTTTTTTTTTTTTTTTTTTTTTTTTTTTTTTTTTTTTTTTNTTGCGTTTATCATTAATACGATATTTTTGATTGATAAGAAAATATACGTTATTAAATGTTATGGAGAAATCATGCCACTATTTTCGAAATAAAGTATTGTATTGACACATGCACAAATTTTTATCGTTATTATGCATTTAGTAACTAAGCATACACGTATAGTACGTACGTATGGAGCAAGAAATCTAAAAGCCACAATTATATCTTATAAAGTAAATGCGTATGTATATAAATGAAGTCGATAATTTAAAAAATATGAACTTTAATGTGTTACTTGGTTATCTGCTTGCAGTATATATCACGTATATTAATTATTAATAAACTTAATACTTATTTGAGGTTATCTAAACTTGACATTGGATATAACATATTATTAGTTGTTACAAGTAACATGTTACGATTAAGCATGACATAACTGATAAGTTTTTATTTCGTGTAACAATTTGTCGGATCTCACTATGTATCGTTTGTTTTGATTAATGATGCCCCAAATAACAAGATTTTCATTTAGGCCGGAGCTTGAGAAAAAGAATAGATTTCTTTGTTTCATAATTTTCGCGTTTGTTAAAATCCCGTTTTTTATCGTATACACGTACGTACGTGCGTACTATTGCGCATGCATAATGTCATATGTTAGGTACGTATGTACGTACGTACGGTACAGGAAATCTATGTAAAAACCACAATTATATCTTATAAAGGCATTGAAATCCTAATCATCAACAACAATAAAATGCGTACGTATGTAAATATTTTTTATTGAAGTCGGTAATTTAAGAAATGCGGGCTTAAATGTGTTACTTGATTATCTGCTTGTCATAATCTGTAACCTTTAATCAAAGCTATACATTAAAATTAAATTATCGACTTAATTTCATTGTTGAAATTTTGTATCTATATGGTGCATTTGTGGTTTTTAGATTTCTCGCACCGTACATGTAATGTTCAATTACTATAAAAGGTAGATTTAGAAAATAAGATAATACTGCAGTAAATTTATAGGTACTACTGCTATCACCGCTACTCCTTGTATCTTACTGTCATATATGATGACTTTTTTTTCTGTCTTAGTAACTTGTTTATACTTTTGAGAATATAACAAAATTTATTTTCGTCACAAAAATGTTAATGTATATTACCGCAGCTATACGTAAATAGAACTAAGATCCACGAATAAAAATTAATTTTGTAGTTAGCATTATATATATAAACTTGGTTTGGATATATAAATAGATATGTGTGGTATTACTTAATCATATAGACCAAAGAAGGTAATGACTCATTTGTACATGGTATAATCAAAAATAATTACTATATTGGCCTTTGCAATAGAAAGGCCGATCCTGGTTTATATATGGGCGATGGACTATCTTCGAAGTGGGGTTTCCATTTTGAGAAAATGACGATATTGTTTGTGAAACCTAAATTTTTGCACCTGAACTTTTTGTTTATTTTTAGATATCAATTACTGAATAAACAACATAAAACATTGATTGACCAATCTAATTTAATTGAGCCGTCAATCTTTTGCTGTTGATCTATTTTTAGAACACATACGTTTAAAGAATGGTCTACCTTTAAGTTAAAATATCTCGATAAATTATTATATCATTGTAGGGTGAAAAGTGAAATACATATAAACAGAAACTGGCACTTTGTTTTGAATCAAAAATCTCGAAATTGATAAAAAAGTGTCGAAGACGGGTTTTCCTAGTCCATCGCCCATATGGGGTGTCCCCAATTAAAACAGCCCATATTTACATATATTTTATTTCGAGATAATTGAGTTTAATCACTTGTTTTGATTTTCGGACTGATCCGGGATTAATCAAATTTCACGATGTTGATTGGTTAAAGATGGCAGGTGACTATCGGATAATCTCGTGACGTATTGGCTCTACGCAGCCTCATGTAATTTTTCTTTTTATATTATCTTGTTTTTTTATTATGACAATCGACTTTTATTTATAATTAAAAAAAGTCAATCATGTCAAAATTTATATGAATCTAACGAAAACTCATTTTTCAAAAAAATGTAAATATGGGCTGTTTTAATTGGGGACACCCCATATGTGTTTATCAAAAATTCGTAATTTGATTGGTCAGTTATATCGGTAAACACCGTGATGTACGGGAATTTTTAAATATCACAATTTCTTATTATGTAAATCAATTTCTATTTATATAATTGAAATTTCTCCGAATATAACAAAAACTCTATTTTCATTTTTGGGCAGTATCGGCTCTTTCTATTAAATTTATAATTATTAAAGTTTCGAATCTTCTTTCGAATATCAGATTTCTAGATAATTTGATTAATCAAATATCATGTTTTTTTTCGAATAACTGTACGTTTGAAATTAAGCTAGGGGCTAGGTCTCTGAATGCACCAAGTAAGGAATCTGTGGTCTTAATTTGTAAGTACGCGCATGCACGTATGCACCCAAGCCGTATACAAAAAGATCCCGATATAAATTAAGCTAGGGCTCGGTATCTGAATGTACCACGTATGGAATCTATTGGTCTTAATTTGTAAGCACACATGCACACACGCACTCAAGTCCGTACACAAAGAAACCAATATATTCCTCGTTATAGTAGACTATAATGGAATAATTCTCTTACATTTTAAAACCATTTTATTATATTATATAATCGTATAGTGGATATTCGTTATAACGGATAGAATTTCCAGCACGATCATTACCTTATAACGAGGGTAGAGTGTATACATTTACACGCCCGTTGCACCAAATTTGGTAGCTATGTACGTACGTACAGTACCATTGTGAAATAATGAAAGAGCAAGGAGCGCATATATACTATATATAAATAGTAATCATATACTGTATAGGAATTATTGTTAAAAGTTTTACTTGGATCCGTTATTCTCAGAACTGAATTATAGTATAATATGTTAAACCCGATTCTAACATATGAAAATAAACTGCATACGTACGTACTCATAATGCATACGTACGCACGTACAGTATTTATATCAAGATCTGATATAATACAAATATGGCAAGAAGAGTATGGGTATTACAGAAATATGTTGTATAAATCCATATCTAAGTAATGTACGTATAGATATATGCAAAAAAAAAATTACGAATGATGTATGGTTAGCAATACTTATAAAATTTATCTCTTATAAGTAATCCCCTTTTAATAGTTAGGGTTAGGGTGAGCGCTAATATTGTCCTTTTTCATGTTAGGGTTGGTATAGGTTATAGATAAAATTTTTTAAAGAATTTCTTTTACGAACTATACATACCATCTTAATTTCTACTATAACTACTGTACATACTTTATCAACTATACACTACATATTTGCTATATACTCGACGAGCATCAATAGCCTTTTTTATACTTCGGCCGAATGAATTGTTTATGTACATACGTACGTTTGACAGATTCTTATGTACAACATAGAGATTGTTAACAATAGACAAATGGGAAATTTTGACAGCCAGGATTGGAACGTCTATGCTTTGAATATTTATTTATTTGTTCATTTAATTAATTATAAGGAAATTTTATAAAGTTGACAGTTGATTACAAGACAAACAAACTGAATTTAAATAAAAATACTTAATATAAACATTTCTTCTATTTTAAGTCCGGTTTAGACTATTGTACATCTCTTGAACGAAAATTTCCTAGAAAGGATTAAATTTGATTTGCCACAAAAGATTTTACGTTTTCTTCAAATAAATTTCTACTACCATATGAATTTAGAAAAAAAACAAAGCAACGTTTTTAAATCAATGTATAATCATTTAATGTCTTATTTCTTTAAAGTTCAAACACAAAAATTTTGCCAAACATATTTGTTTCAGTAATATCATTATGTTCACAGAGAGTTTTATCTACGAAAAAAATCGTACGATTTTTTTTATTTTTTTTTTTTTTTGTGAAATCTCATCTTGGATATCATTCAAGCCAAAATACCAAATATCGTATTCTACATTTTGTGTCAATGATATCTTTATATTATTATTATTTGATCTTGAACTCCTTTGCTCCTCGCTTATTAACTGAAAATATATAAAAGAAGGTCATATTGCTGCCAAAATTCAAATTTCAACATCAAACAATTCTTTAAAACAATCAATTCTTTAAAACAACCAATTCTTTAAAACAATCAATTCTTTAAAATAATCAATTCTATAAATAATAATGACTTCGGCTCTTGATCAATTAAAACAATGGACCACCATCGTTGCTGATACGGGTGACTTTAAGTGTACGATTTATTTTTTGTAATAATATTTTAAATTTAAGTTACAGTATGTGGTAATTTGAAAAATAATGTTAAATTTTTTTTAAATAGCCATTGATCAATATGGTCCTCAAGATGCAACAACTAATCCTACATTAATTTTGGACGCGACTAAAAATCCTCGTTATGATTACCTGATTGATTCTGCTATAAAATACGCAAAGGGTAAAGTAAGGTAAAAATCATTTAATCTTTTATAATCGTAAAATTAAGCAATTATAATAAAGGAAAACCAAATCTTATTAACTTTATTATTAGTTCTAATGAGAAAGCACTCGAACTGGCCGCTGATAAATTGGTAAATATTCTATTTTTAAATTTCTGTATCTTATATACATCTTAATAACTTAAATTTAATTAAATTCATATAATTTCACATTTTTTTTAATAGTTGGTGAACTTTGGCTTTGAAATTCTTAAAATCATTCCAGGCAGAATATCTGTAGAAGTAGATGCAAAACTTTCTTTCGACACTGAAGGAACGATTATTAAAGCCAGACATCTTATCAATCTCTTTGAAGAGATTGGTGTTGATAAGTCACGTGTTATGATTAAAATAGCTTCAACTTGGGAAGGTATTCAAGCTGCTAAAATACTTGAAAAAGAAGGGATAAAATGCAATATGACCTTGCTATTCTCTTTTGTTCAGGTATGCTATTTTTAAATGTAATATACAATAATATTTATATTTCATATACATAACATTTTTCAAATAAAAAATTGTGTAGGCTGTTGCTTGTGCTGAAGCTGGTGTAACCCTAATCTCTCCATATGCAGGTCGAATTCTTGATTGGCATATAAAAAATGTTAAAAAGACTTACAAGTCTAATGAAGATCCTGGTGTAATGAGTGTAACTAAAATTTATAATTATTATAAAAAATTTGGTTACAAGACTATTGTGATGGGGGCAAGTTTTCGTAATATTGGACAAATTGAGGAATTAGCTGGTTGCGATTACTTGACAATCAGTACTAAATTATTGAATCAGTTGCAATGCAGTCATAAAAAGATTGAAAGGAAACTAAGTCCTAATACTGGTATGTTTGAATATTTTATGATTATTTGAGTTTTGAAAAATATAATGCTTATTTGTCTTTTGAAATAGCACATAATTATTTGGAACAAAAAATTACTTATGATGAAAATTCATTTAAGTGGAACCTTAATGAAGATCCAATGGCTACCGAAAAATTAACCGAAGGCATTAGGTCATTCGCTAAAGATGGTAGAACATTGATGCTAATGCTAAAGCAACGCCTGAATAAGGAAGATACGATTATTACAGAAAAAATTTCCGAAAATATTGATTTGGGTGATAAAACTAGTAAACCATTCAAATTGTTTGGACGTCAAACTGAATTTATGGTTGTCTAGCTTGAATTCTTTTTTTTAATATTAATACATTTCTAAATTTAGGGATGCATTTTTCGTTTTACAATATTAAAGTTTTCTCATTTTTGGATTTTTTTGGGTCATATTGTTTTATATTGTATTGTATTAAATATCATTCGCATGGTTTTGTATTTTTATATGTATAAAAAAAATTTTTTTTAATTAAAGAAACGATTCAGAAACCAATCAGGCTCTTTCAACAATTGATAATACATAATTTTTAAATTAAACCATTTACCGTATAAGCGCGAAATAACGCTCATGGGCGTTATTTTGAAAATGGAAACCCCTTAAAATAGCATATGCGGCCTCAAATTAACGCCCATGGACGTCCCGAATCAACGCGCACCTTAATATACTCTTGTATAAAAAATTAATATTTGAAAAATGTGCCGGAATTAGGTTGGATACTAAGTAAACCTATTTTCGAGCTCTAGCAATCGTCTCAATGTGAAGAACAAGTTTTATCAGAACTTTAAAATAGGTTTACTTAGTACCGAATCTAGTTTCGAAGCATTTTTCAAATATTATTATAATTAAGGGGTTATAATTTAAAAAATCGACCTTTATTTCGAAAAAACGCACATGCGCGTACTCGAAATAACGCACAGGTGGGCATTATTTCGCGCTTGTACGGTAAAGTTTTTTTAATCATGAGTTTGATAGAATTACTTTATAAACATTCGGATATTGATTATTCTTTGATATTAAATTTTTATTTGTATGCACGCACAAGAAATCCATCACCATGTTAGTGTCATTTCAAAAGTATTTGGCCCATTATATATACAAGGTCGAAAAACTTATTATAACTTCATTTTTTGAGCCTTCTAGAGAAAAATTGTGATAAATCTCAATAAATGAAGCCGGTTTATTCAAAGGTTTGGCAAGTACCCCAGCATCGCATCAAAGTACTAACTACCTCAAGAACATTTTTCAAAACGTGACCACAAGCCAATCACAGTTGAAGATCAGGTTTAACGTAACACTAACGTAACCAGTGTTTCGGACGAAACCTCCCCAAAGTACGAACTATTTGGCCCTGTAGTTTCGGTATCGCCCAAAATCCGAAACTTTCGAAATTGCCAAAACTTCTGAAATGGCGGAAATGGGCGAAATCCTACGAAACTGGGCGATCCCGAAACTTCCGTAACCTCAAATGGGGCGAAACCTTCCAAAACTGGGCGAAACCCAACCTTCTGAAACTTCCGAAACTGTGTAAACCTTCCGAACTTCCGAAACTTAGTAAAAAAAAAAAGAGGCCCATCCCATAAACTTGCACACTTACTTGGATAGAATTAAAAAAAAAATCGCGAATCTTAGTGAATAAAAAATATCCGGAATCCAAACTATTAAAAACCCTAAAATGTTCTGACTTTTTGCAATAATAACAAACAGTTGTGGCCTTTGATTGTGGCTGTTATTGCTGTGCCAGATTAATATTCAACTTAACAATTGTGTCCATAGGTTGAGTCATAAATTGGTTTCAGATGAAGCGTCAAATTTTCCTATTTCCCTATGACTTTGCAGTAGTAATAGCGGCATCCAAATCTGTAGGTTCTAAAACTTGAACAGTGTTAAAGGCAGAAATCTGGGCCAGTATCACTGGACGGACAACCACCAACCACCAATACCAACAATATACCCAATGGTGAGAGGCAGTACGATTTGGCAAGGCTAAGGCATATCAGGTATAAGGTAAGTCCATGAAACAGTTCTTTTATAGGACCCCAGACATCTCTCATATAGGTCATAACTGGGTTTTGGCTGAAAATGACAAAACTACATTTTCTTAAATAACTTCTGATTCAATAATCAGAATTGAATAAACTTTTTTTTGTTAGATTCACCTCTCTGAGAGCTTCATTTTAAAAAAGTTCATTAATATTGGATTACTGGATGCCATGATAAATGGCAAAAACTGTTTTTTTTGCTTTTCTAATTTTAGGGGTTTTTGCTGAAATGTATAACGTATGACCTCTGTACTAAATGTCCAGGATCCTTCTTTTATTAAATGAAAAACAAAGAAACCAAGATCAGATTTCTTTATCTTTATTAAATTTTCATGGTTTTCTATCTTGATATGGTCTAGTGCAAAAAGGTCTGTACCTCAAGCTCTAAAATTAATTAGTCTATATAGAAATTTTTTAATTTCAATAATTTATTTATAATTTTTTATACCAAATAAAGTAGGTTCTATGTTATCTTTTGATATATTTTTGCTGTTATTTTATAAATATTTTGTTGAGCAATAAATTTTTTTTAAAAATTAAGTTAAATTAAAAAAAAAATAGATTTTTTTTAAAGATTTTAGATTTTAGCATTTTTGCAAGCTATATACAGTACAGTGTAACAAAACCGTACTATACATGTGCATAGCCATGCATATACTGAATATATGGTTAAAATTTTAGCTAATTGGATCTGTAGTTTTTGAGAAATAAGTTTAATGCTCAATTTACTATATAGTACAACTTTTGTACTATATTGCACTTGTAGTACAACTTTGTTATACTGCATATAGCTTGTGAAAATGCCTAAAATCTAAAATCTTTAAAAAAAATCTATTTTTTTAATTTAATTGAATTTTTAAAAAAATTTATTTTATTACTCAACAAAATATTTATAAAAGAACAAAAAAAATATATCAAAGGATAGTACAGAGTCTACTTTATTTGGTATAAAAAAATTATAAATAAATTGTTAAAATTAAAAACTTTTCTATACAGACAATATTAATTTTAGATTGCACCAGAGCATACCTCTCTATAAATAGTATATAATATAACCTTTTGATACTATTCTAATACAAATAAGTTTTTTAAACTTTTATCCTCTATTCCACAATTTTCTACTTGAATAGTAAATCATACAATTTTAAAATTTATTGATCTTGTATTCATTACCCTTCCTGATTTAGATAAATTTATTTAATTGATAGGCTGTGTACAAGAACTAGTTTTCAATGAGTGATCATAGTACCTCTAGCAAAATTGATGTTATGTGTTTTTGACTAATCCATTTCTACTACTAACAAGTTTCTTTAGTTTTCATATCTCATAAAAATCATTCTATTTTTATTTTTTCTAGCTAAACAAAAAAAAAAATTACTAATAAACAAATTCTAAAGAAAAAAAGTTTAGCTAAACTCTGAACAAACACAAAAAAAACTAACTAAAAAATTATTTAATATAGTATTATGCCCATATTTTTATATAAAAAGTTATCCTTGTTATATGCTCTTTAACTCTGTATAAGACTATCGCAACTGACTACTTTATACTGCAAGATCCATATTTTTTTAATTTAATTTTCTTTTCTTTTCTTTTTTTTCTTTTTAGCAATCTCTTCTATATCAAAAGTTCTATGGTGCAAGAAGTCTATACTAGACAATTAAATAGTATAACTTTAAAATGCATCAACTTTTAGTAGAAACAATATTTTTAAAAGCTATTTGGCAAATTTGCAAAGCTTATTATAATGAACTAAGTTACTAGTCAGATTTTTATAATATTGTCTTTACAAAAAGTTATAGCACTTTAAAGTTAGTAAAATTGAAACACATTGTAATTATATATATAACAATAGTAATCTTTAAAATATATCAACTTTTTATAGAAAGGTTTTTTAAAAAAATATTTAGCAATTTATAGAACTAATTTCTCTACAAAGTTACTAGTTAGTTTTTTAAAAAACCTTTTGTACAAAAAATTATAGTGATTTAAAATTGAAACATATTGAGTATAGGCTTTTTGTACTATAATTACATTATATTATGATAAGTATAAGGCAATTGCTTTTCTAGTCAATTTTTATTTTTAGCTAACTTATTCAACTCTTTTTTAGTCTTATTGCAAGAACCTTTTTTAGATTTAGATTTGTATAAGATAAATGGTAGGGCTTTTCTTTTTCTTATCTTTGTTTTGAAAACTCTCCTACAACTTGGCCAGCAAATATCAAGGCATTTTCAAATACAATTTTTTCCTTTTTTCTTTTCTTGAATATTCTGTTTTTTTTTTAATAACAATTACTGCATATGATAATTTTTTGATTTTAGCATATTTTTTCAGTAGGTTCTTTTTTTTTTTATTCAAATTATTTATTTTTTAAACTCTTTAACTTTTTTTATCCATGATTCACAGCCACTATTTAGATCTTTTTTAAAGTAGGTTTCTTTATATAGAGGATATCAATAGAAACCAAACAAATTAGTTAATTAGGGTTTTTAGAATAACATAATTTTTATATTGTGTTACACAAAATTATACAAACAATAATTAACAAACCGAATTTACTTAGCCTTGATTGGTCTTGATCAAAAGCATAATATAATATAAATGTTCCAATTGATTAGTAATTTCTGATCAGATGATCTATTCTAATCTATTAAAATCAGATTATCAATTTTTTGACCAAATTGTTTAAATACAAATGCCTTAAATTTTTATTAATTAATCAAAGGGTTATTATTAAGTAAAAAATATTCTTTACAAGTTTTTATATTATTTAAGTATAAAAACCCAATTTTGAAATATTTTTGATTTGTCTAGTTTATATTGACACTCCAATATCTTTTCTTTTTACTATCATCTTTATTCACAATTATCTCATTATCATCATACTCTTTATTATTATTTCATTAGATTTATTATCTATTTTATCCTTTTAATTCTATTTGTTTATCAGTACTTTTTATTTTAATAACTTTTATTTGATTATTAGGTAGATTGTTTTTATTTTTTTCTTTTGGCTTTATTTGTACTACTGACATTTTTATCATTCTTTATTTCAATTGAACTTTTATACCATTCTAATGTCTTATATTTTCTTTGGGAATCTCAACTTTACTTTTAATAATATTTAGCAAGTTCATTTTATAGTTTCAACAATAGTTAGCTAACTTTTCTTTTTTTTTAACATTTATTCTATATACTTCTTTTTTAACTCTAACTATTTCATCCTTTTTAATACTCTTTTTTTGGGGATTTTTGAACAATGTCTTTTTTAGAGCCTACTTTCATATAATAGCTTTGTATTTAGTAGCAAGATTTTGAAAAAGTTGATTTAGAGAAGCTTTTCTCTTTTAGGCCAAATACAACATCTTTAAAAGGCTCTCCTAAAATGTATTACTAGACCTTTTTTATTCCAGAACTTAAGGAGGACTTTTAGTACAAAAACTATATAAAGTGTAGAAGTAGGCTTTCTATGAGCAAAATTATTTAAATATACAGGCAAATACACAATTTTTTTTTTATCTTTTGGATTATATTTTTTAGAACTTCTAACACAAATTTCTAAGCATTTGCTTGTTATTGAGCTCATAGTTTTTTAAAGCTTTATTAATAATTTTTTGAACTTTGGCTACTTGTTTTAGTAAGTGCTTCAAAAAGAATAGTGCACATTTCATTCAAATAGGTCACTTATAGGTACCTATTAACAATATAGTTTTTTACTTCACAATAGAAGTAACTCATTTATATCAGAGGCTTCGTCTAGTTGCTTGGTTCAGTTGAACTTGCAATACTCAGTCTTCTTCATTCAGGTTTTCTAGTTCATGGTATATACTGATAGTAGGTATATTTTATATATAAAATGTTTATTTTATATTATAAATATATACATATATATATTTTTTTATCATAGTTTTATAGAGTAAAGTTGAACTTATACCATATTTGAATGTTCACAAAAAAACAAACAAAGTAAACACATTTCATTAGTTCAAATAAAAACAAACAAATAAGCACACTATTTAATTAGTGCCTCAAAAACTAACAAAAACAAAAAATAAATACAAAAAAAAACAAGAGTAAAATATTACTGTATTTATAAATTTGAGAAAGTATTTATAATCTCATAGTTACTACCAAATTGTTAAAGTCTAAAATCTAAGCTTGAACAAACAACTACTAATCATCAAGACCAATAAAATACTTCACAATATACCCAATAGTGAGAGGATATGATTTGCCAAGACTAAGACATATCAGGTTAAGTTAAGTTCACCAAATAGTTTTTTTATTAAATGAGGAGCAAAGAAACCAAAATCAGCTTTTCTTTATCTTTATTAATATTTTTATAGTTTTTTATCTTGATAACTTTCTATAAATAGTATATAATATAACCTTTTTATACTATTTTAATTCAAATAAAATTTTTAAACAGGTCTACTTGTGAATAGGCAGGACATTATTGCAAGTTACAGGACTTTTCATTTGATTGCAGATCAGGTATGACAAAATAGTATTTGAGTAACCTAATGATCTGTATCAATTTTCTTTTTTCTTTGAGTTTTTTGCTCAACATTGCGTCCAGCGCCATCACAAGAACAAGCTAGTTTTTTTCTTTGTTGCTATTTTTTTTTATCAAGCAAAGGAGAAATTTTCAAGCCTTCAAGAATAAAAATTGTATATAGGCTCTGTAGTCAGTTCTAATATATATATTATAATAATAAGAATAGAGTAAAGTAGTATTTGCAAATAACTTAACAAGAACACTATACTGACTCCTAACTTTTGCAATTTTTTCTAGTAATATTTTAGATAAAATAGAGTATATGCACTAGCTAATACAATGGCAAATATGTAGTAATCTTGGAGTAGAAAAACAGAAGCATTGGAATTGGGCATAATTAAATTTAGAGTTACTCAAAAAAGTTGCCTATCTCATATCTATTATTTTAAAGGCCTAGCAAAATATCGTAATTAGAATCAAAGTTACCTGTAAATCATTTGGAATTATGCAATATATATAAAAGCATACAGCTACAGAGTTATAAATATGAGTATATTGTACAGAGTGCAAGGTATTATTGGAAAAAAAATTAAAACGAATATACAAGTTCATGCTAGAGTGTTAATAAGGCATACAAATGTGTGTATTATATATATATAGAAGTGAAATAGGTGTGTACCCCTATGCCACTCTCAAATTAAGTTAAGTATAATGATATATGAGTATAGTATGCAGGAAAGTACTATTAAAAAAAAAGAACTGAACACACATGTTTGTGTGGTATAATTAAGACATATAAATGTACAGATTCATGTATGATATAGATGAAGTAGGTGTGTATATCTGATACCATTCTCAAATTAAGAGTAAGAGTGATAGTTTAGTATATATATAGAGCAATGTTATAAAAAAAGATCGACTACGCATGTTCGTGTAGGTATAATTAAAGCATCCAAACGCATGTTCATGTGTAACATAAATGAGGTAATAAGTACATTTTGTCATTTTCAAATTAATATTAAGAGTAATGGTATAGGAGTATATAATAAAGTACTATAAAAAAAAAGAAAAAAGAACAAATGTGCATGTTCATGTTAGAAATAAATAAGGCATGTGAATGCATAAGTCAGGTATATATATAAGTGAAGGTGCATGTATAGATTTAGAGAGTATTGCTATGGGTTATGTGGGTGCATACACCTCTCACCACTCTCAAATTAGCCCTATGCATTGACAATAGTCACACTAGAGTTATTATAATGAGAATAATTTAATTTGTGATATGAAATTGAGACTTATATGAGAAGATAATAGCATATATTTTTTTTTTGGTATTAAGGTGAGGTCCTGCTTTTATCTTTATAATTGTCTGAAGGACATTACTGCAAAGGCAATAGTAGTCGATGTCTGTATGTCCACAAATTACAAGTTTTAATTGGCTAGATTAGGTGTAACATAAAAAAACAACAATCAAAACAATCCAACCGATACTTATTGGCTAATCTGCTATAATATATTTGGTACTTCGGATTCTATATGGTTTCTATTTTCCTAGTAATTTAACCAGCTGCTTCTGTAAAACTAGCTGTACTTTATACAAATTACTTTGAATAAAATTTAATAAATTATATGCCAGAATTAAAGCGACCTAAACCTACTAGAGTAGTCAAAACTCACCTAGATTTGTATAATTAAAATATAGTTAGTAGATATGATATATTTGGCTTTAAAAGTAAACCATATATCTATTTTCCTAATTGCTTGTCCAATAGGTGGACATGTATTAAGAGAAGTATGTAATTCATCTGGTTGGCTACAAATACAGCTATAGGTATAATTTTTGTGTTTATATGATTTAGAGTGATAATTATTAGTTTGTCTATTTTTAGTAGGTAAATTTTGATTCCTCCAAGTAGAAAAATTGCAACAGTAAGGTATCCAGATTTGATCATAAATTTGTTCATTAATATCTAGCAAGATTTGAATAATAGTAGTAGATGCAATTTTATAGAAAATATTGAAGCTTTGAATAGATTAGATTATAGGTATTAGTATAAGTCCTTTGAGTATTGTTTCTAAATAATATAGATTGGATGAAGGTTGAAAAGTGCTAAAGGCTTGATAGTTAGCAAGCCTATGTTCCAATTCTTGTAGTTCAAGATTTGATAGTTCAAGTTTGGACTTTTGTAGTATATTATGAATAGTATTTTGAATAATATTGTATATTAGGAGGGAATTATTGCAGTTAAGCCAATGAAAGTAGGAATCAGATTGATTACACTGAAAGCAGTTAGGGTTAGTGTAAAGATATAGAAAGATTTTGTAGTAGTAGAAATATGAGAGTAGTTTATTAAGAAGCATTTTATATTTAAAAGCTTTTAGATAGTTAAGTCTGAAATTAGTAATATTGTGTATAGGTTCCTGGTTATGATTAAAGTATTTCCATATAGAATTCTAGTCAATTAAATGAGTAAAAACTGACCATTCACTAATCCAAATAAAATGCAATTAGTACCATCCAACTCCTCTTACCAAGATGAATCGAATGGTACCAAAATCATTAAATTTGGACTAGTGGATCAGTTTTTAAACAATTTTTTCTAAAAAAATTGTGTTATATTTTTTTGACCCCTTTAGGAAAAACGTTATATTTTGTCAAACCCCCTCCCTCTCTTGTATAATGTTAATTCTGCCTAATAATGCTGTACAGTCCTTCTTTACATTTTATACCAATGGCTTAGTCACAGATATTGGCACTAATCGCTACTTAATAGTCATAGGTTGAGTTCAAATTCTGAATAACCAAGTTTTATATCAATTCTCAGCATCATTAAACTATGGCCATCCTTTTATAAAGCAGAATTAATAGCTATTTTATTAGCAATCACTACAGTATTATACAATTCACAAGTTCATATTTTTACAGACTCTCAATCAATTATCTCCAAATATCAAACTCTAATTACTTTAAACTATGCATCTACAAAACAATTTAAATCCAACTACTGGCCTATATGGCAAACCCTTCTTAATATAGTCAAATCTCTCAATATTTGCTAGCCAAAAGCTATTATACTTCATTATCAACTCTGCAGCTCAATTATAATAATATTTATAACCAATACTATATATTGCAGTGGAATGATTTTCCTACATTCATACATTTTTCTAGGTCTAATAACGTATATCAAAATCCGCTACTAAAGAAAATCTAATAATGAACTCACCCTAACTCTAACTAATGAATTTACAAAATATAGCAAATCCTTTTTCACAGTACCTAGACAGAGAATTTACTTCAAAAATGATCATATCTTATTTTCAATATTTGCAAAGCTATAATGCTTCACAACTTCTAAAAAAGCCCAAAACGCACTAGAAAAAAATAAAACATTAATAACATGTTCATGACTTGAAAAATATAAACAAACAAATGAAATCTTACTTCCTAAAATAGCCCAAATTCAGAACTAGTAAAGTAGCAAATAGCACCAACAACAATAGCATGAAATTACGTAAAGTGGTGAAATCACAAAAATGTAATACCAGTTCGCCAACAATGACTTCACAAATGCTGAAGCAATAGTGACAACTCTAGTAACACAAAAGCCAACAACTATATTTCTAGTAATACGACATTATTTACTGTTTTGAAAAAAAAGTTAGTAATAAAAACACAACAATCGTAGAAATATAATTCTATACTATCAAACTTACCTTTTAACCAGCAATAATAACTACACCAAAAGTAGACTACTACGCAAAACTTACTACTGGCAACAGAGCCCAACTAGAGGTTGAAACCGGTTTTAATAATTCGGGTTTATCACGTGAATTTTGTGATATTTTAGAATTTATTAAAATTTAATTGGATTAAATTCTAAAATATCACAAAATTCACGTGATAAACCCGAATTATTAAAACCGGTTCCAACCTCTAAGCCCAACAAAGAAAACTACACCAGAAATCAATATTCAACTACAGAATCACACCAACTACGAATTGCCGCCACCAAAAAAATGTCAAAATTATACAACTGGAAACACAAACTACACCAAAGGCAGTCGAAGGAACTATGAAATTACAATGGATCAAAATAACAATAGTCTAGAAGGAACAAAAGAGAAGTTAGTTAAACTATAAAAAAAAAGGAAAACAATGAATATTACTGATAATTATTGTTTATATATTCCATAACCAGGAGTATACTATGGTGTATGATGCAACAAATTATAATTCCTTTTAATTAAATTCTTTTCACACTTTGTTATTTTCAAGAGCTTAAACAAATTAGTTGAGGATATTAATAACATCTCTGATATAAAATTTTTAAAATACTTTTACTAAATCACTTTTTTTATATTAGGGAGAATCCATAAATAACGTTATACAAGAGGGTTGGATGAAAAATAACATTTTTTTTGATAAGTAGAGAAGATCAAAAAAATATAATGTGATTTTTTTTAGAAAAAATTGGCTAAAAACTGATCCAGTGGTCCAAATTTAATAATTTGGTACTATTCAATTTATCTTAGTAAGAGGAGTTGAATAGTACCAATTTCATTTCATTTGGTTTACTAGATCAAAAGTTATTGGCCAAATACTATTAGTCATATCTTATCTTATAATATTACTATATAACCAATTGTTTTTGTAAATATCTTTCGATCTAGTAATCCAAATAACATAATTTTTGGTATTATTGGATTCATTTTACTAAGACAAATTAAACGGTACCTAAATCATCTAAATCAGATTATTGTATCACAATTTTTGTAAAATTTTATATATAAATATACGAATTTTGAAAAATTTTTTTATATAGTAGGGGGTCAAGCGCTACTATGAGGGGGTACATAACGTTATTTATTTTTTTTTAAATGTTAAGGTGAGACCTTGCCATAACGTTATTTATAGATGCCTCCTTAATTATAATTTGTACTTATATAGGGTGCTTTTATAAGTCATACCTTTTTATAATTACTATATTAGAGTGTACCCAACTGTGTGATTATAGGAGAAAATAACTATAGTAGATATAATAAAGACTATCTGATACTTGTTTGATATAAAGTTTCAATATCTGTTTTACCAAACTTATAATATATATTAGCTATATAAAAGTATAAAATAGTGTAAAATAAAATGAAACTAAATTATCAATATAATTAAAAGTATTAGATAGCAGAAAAAACCAAAGAGTTTTTGGGTACGTATATTGATTTATAACTTGTTACAGGAGAAAAATAGATTCTAGAGATATAGTTAAATATATTAATATTCCAATTGTTACTTAGAATCTTGTTGTAGATATTTGACTATTCTATATTACAATCCATAGTTATATAAAACCAATGATTAGCTGTACTAGTAAAGCAAAGCAAATTTAGATGAAGCAAAGCTATTATTATAAAATATTGAAGAAAAATAAAGCTAACAGGTTCAGATCCTAAATCAATACTTTGTCTAGAACTTGGAGTAGCAATAACTTTAAAATATATAGAAAGGAGTAGGCTTTAGTTTGCTTATTTTTGGCAAATTATTTTTTTTATAGTAATTAGTTTGCTTATTTTTGTTTTAATTCTTGCAGATCTTTTTATATTTAGGGGTCATCTAAAGTCGTGTGCATCACGTGACATAAACCAATAAAATTGCTTGTTTTGATCAACACGAATCAGCCCGACGAAGAAAATAAAGTGAAAAAAAGTGGAAAACATCAAAAATACAAAAAACAAGCATCTAAACCTACCTTGGAGCATTAACAAAAAATGTCGAGAAGGCAATTTTACTATATAGAACATTCTAACTCTAATCCCAGACTAACTCTTACTCTAACCCTAATCAAAAAGCCAAAAACACATAACCGCACATGGCTTTAGACGTACCCTATATTTAGTAATTTTTGTAAAACCTTACTTTTTTGTAAATATTCCAGAGTTCTGGAGTAGCAAAATAAAATATAGTGATATGTTTTTGTTCAAGATCTGTAGTAAAAATAGATATATTATAAATTTATCACCTAATTCAACAATAATAGTTTTACTTGGTTCAATAAAAGTAAAAGTAAAAAAAATAAAATATTAAAAAGAGGAGTAGTATTTGCAATATCAATACTAGTTTGAGATATTTTAAGGTTTAATTTAGAACTATTATTATATTAAAGTAGTTAGAGTAGGTCAATGTCAATAATTGTTTTAGAACTAGTTGATTGAACTAGTTGAATAGAGTTTGATTTTATATCTTCTAAATTATCAAAAAAAAAGTAAATAAATATGTATAATTGGGTTGATTAATATAAAAATTGTATTAATTTTTATAAGTTTTGTAAATTTGTAAAATAGTAACAAAAGAAAAATTAGTAAAATAAGGTTGTAATAGTTTTCTAAGAAGGAGGTATGTCAGTTTGATATCAGCAACTAAAAATAATATTATGAGTAGCTAAATAAGTAAAGAGCATTGTTCAATAGTACAAAGTTGTGTAAAGTTTTATTAAGTTTTATAATTATAAGAAGTATAAGTTATATTATTATAAATACTTGAATACCAATTTTAGAAGTGATCAAAATTAGTAGCAAATATAGAGTTTTATGAAGATATAACAAATAACAATATAAATCACATAAAATAGCTTGTAAAACTTGAACAGCTATTGTTAGAAAAATAATAAGTACTTGTTGATATCAATTAAAAATATTATTATATAATTGAGTTAAGAATTTCTATAAAATTTAAATAAATTGAAAAATAAAAAAAAAGAATTTATCTATTAGAAATAAGTTAGAATAAAGAGTATAGTTAACCAATTGATAATATAAAGAAGAAAATACAGTCATCCCTTTCTATAGTCACACCCATATAGCCATACCTCTA
Organism: Gigaspora rosea; assembly: GCA_003550325.1. NCBI lineage: Eukaryota > Fungi > Glomeromycota > Glomeromycetes > Diversisporales > Gigasporaceae > Gigaspora > Gigaspora rosea. The sequence goes on from QKWP01001892.1 coordinate 58,268, forward strand.
TTTAAGCACCCAATTTTAAGCAACAGACTTAAAACATAGTAAAAAACCTTTATAGTCACAAATCCCTTATAATCACTATTACTATAAAAATTTGATTTTTTAACAATTTTAATAGTAATAATAGTTACCAATTTCTAACTAAATACAGATTATAAAATCTGATTAGACAATATTCATATTAATATATATTTAAAATTATCTATTAAAGCTTCTTAAAGATTTAATAGTGAATAAGTTTTGATCCAATAACCTGATTTGAATTAAACAACTACCAAAATGTTCATCACAATAAGATGATTCTAATGAGCCCAAAATCATTAAAATCTGATCACAAGTTTCTAAGTTCATTAAGGATTTGTGCTACTTCATGTGTTTAAAAATTGATTAAATTTAAACATCTGAGTGAAAAATCCTTAGTGATTTTGGGTTCCATAATTAGATTTAAACAATGGTAGACTCATTAGAATTATCTTATTGAAACAAGCACTCTAGTAGTTATTTTATCTCAATTGGGCCATTGGATCAAAAGTTATTCACTATTAAATTTTAAATATTTAATAGTATTTTAATATGTTACAACTACATATTATATTAAATACTCATTGGCATATAGGCACATAACTATTACAAGGTATTTTATTTATAGTTACACCTCTAAAAAATTACCATAATACAGCACAACCAACTTGGTGTCTATAGAAAGGGACAACTATAATATTTTAAATATAATACTGTATGAAGAAAAATAAAATCTAAAAGAAAAACAAATAATATCAAAAAATAAATTTGTAGTAATAAAATTAGTAGTATTAATGATTTATTTATAATAAGCAAGTTAGTATATTAGATGTATTCGTAAGAGATAAAAGCATAAACTCTTCAAGTTTTGTTAAAAAATACTATAGTACACTGACCAAAAAAAAACCCTTTTTTCAATACTTCCAGGTGCAAAGCATGAAATCTCTATTAAATAAACATAGGTTTTTTTAAATTTTTAGACTACTTATTGTAAGTGTAAAATGTGTAAATGCTTAAAAATTTTTTTCTTGTAGCACAAACCCAATACAATATAATATACCTGGGTCTTTTGTAAGTTTTTTATAGATATTTTGTTTTAGACCCTGGGTCTTTTGGTTAGTGCATTACAATACATATAAATTAATATTTTACCTTTAAAACTACTTACTGCACACTAATAAAAAGTTTTTCTTATAAAATTTTAATATTAAAAAGGCATCTTTTAACCTAATTTAACAATATACTCTAATTCTAATTTAAATTAATAGCAAAACTTTTTTAGCAAAATTTTTTAAGTTGGGAATACTAGATCTTACTGTATATTATTTTATATTTATATAGTAGCTCTTAAGAAACATATTATAAAAGTTTTAAAAGATAATAAATATAGCTATATATTAGACTATACAAAGTTTAATTTTTGGTTTTGCATAATTCACTAACTCAATTTTTCTAAAAAAATTTTTTTAATTCCTATTATACCAATTATTCCAATTTTATTATTTGATTTTTTTTCTAATGTTACCTAATAATGATCTTAATTTTCTAGAATTATACAATACGTTTGATAAAAAAACAAAATTTTCTGATTCTATATTATGCAAATCGAAAAATTAACTTTGTATGACCTTATATGCGAACATGAATTAATTTAAACTAAGCAAAGTTAATTTAAGAGTAGTTATCCTGTAAAATTTGATTTTAATAATCAATTTTTGTGTGTAAGCAAATGATCAACCAATTAAATTATAAATTTTGATCAACTCAATAAAGTAAAAAAAAGCAAAAAAATATAAAAAAGAATGTTTAAATATATATTTAATACTAATAAAAACATTAGAAAGGTAGTTTCATATATAATCATTACTATAACATTAAATGCAACCAATATTAATTCTAATTTATTTAAATAAGTATCCCTTAAACTATATATTTTAGTGTACAAATTTGTATGCTAAAATTTTTTAAAGAAAATTAAGCTCTAAAAAATTTTTTTTTAATAAAAACTCTATTTTAATTGGTTATAGTGACTTTTATAAACTCAAATTACACGGCACACTCTATAGTCATAGCATAAATCACTTCGTATAGTCTAAAATATCAAGTAAAACTTTTGCTAATGGCCATTAAGTATGCTTTGTGATCCAAACTTTGGGCTGCCATATCTCTATGGTATTGCCTCAAAAACCAATTATATAAAGTTGGTCATGTATCTATGATCAACTTTAATATTGTATTATGAAAAAAACCTCTATATGATGATTAGAAAGAATTTTGATAAGTGTCATGTGCAAGTTCCTTTTTTAGTATTAAATTTGGACATCAAAGTCCTATTATGATCCTATTACGATCCACATTAGATAAGTAATTTTTTAAAAATTATAAAAGAAATTTTATGAGATAGGAATTAACAGAAAGTAGGGGTTAAAACCTAATAAAATTTTATACAATAAACCTTTAAAAATTTTAGCATACAAATATGTACACTATACAGTTTAAGGGATAAAAACTTAATATTAAATTTACAATATATAGGGTAAAAAAGAGTAATTTGGCAAAAAGTGGTAATTTGGCAAATTTTGATATTTTATGATCTAATGATTAGAATCTAATAGTTTTATACCATTTGATTTGTTTCGATGAGATGAATCAAATAGTACCAAGCTCATCTAGCTCTGACTACTAGGTTACAAAATATTTTTTATTATTTTTTATATTTATACTTTACCAAATTCCTCTTAAAGATCACTTTTGTGCAATATATAATTGATGATATTTTGTGATCCAGTAATCAGAATCTGACAAACTTTATGTTATTTGATTCATCTTATTAAGACAAATCAAATGGTATAAAAATTATTCAATTCTAACTACTGGATCACATGAGATACCATCAATTCGCCAATTACCTCTACTTTCTAAAATTTAAGCTTTTTGATACAATGTAATGTCACTTTAAAACAAGATATTATATTACTAATTTTTATATAAAATAATTCTAAATTATATATAAAGTTTGGGTAAATCTATTTGTCGCTAGTGGTGACAGTCACTGGAGTGTGATCGACCAATTAGATCAAAGGATCATGTGTAATATAAAAAACATGAAAACTTTGATTTTTTTAAAAAAATCACTTCTAACTTAAAATTTTGTTTATGAAACTACTTTTTTTATGCAAAAAAAAATTCCTTGCAAAATTTTACTATATATTACTCTCTACCCAAACTTTAACTATGGCTCTAACTCTAACCCTAACAATAGTAAGTTCGATGCTTTGGTTTTGTTTTGATCATAATGTTACACAATCTAATTGGTTGATCATGTTCCAGTGACTGTCACCACTGGTGACAAATTCATTTTTTTTATTAATTAATATGTAAAAAAATATAATTATATTGTTTAAAATTTCAATAATAAATAAAAGTTTTCAATAATGCAAGTTTGAAAATTTGTTTATTTTGCCAAAAATGGCTCTATTAGTTTAAAAAGTATTAAAATAGAAATCTAATTCTGTTATTTTTTAAAAATAAATACTAATTACCATTGTATATTCATTTAAAGCTAAAAATACTACCCAAAAAACAAATTACTCATTTAAAAAAAGCACACCAAATTAAAGCATTAAGAACAAATATAGCCAAAATCTAAAACTGATCAAAATGAGGCTAAAAATTTTAATAATTAGAAAAATATACATGAAAAATTGCATATGAAGATAGATAATATATCTGATATTCAATTAAAAGATACTAATTATATGCTAAATCATATAGTATATACTAAAGGAAAATATACTGGAAGAATTCTTTCAACCTATTGTCAAACAAAAGCATTAAAGTTATTAGAAAATGGCTTATATAAAAAAGTATCAGAGGCAGAATCTATAAATCAGAAAATTACAAGTTTAGAAAAAGAAAATATCCAATTTACTAAAAAAGTTGAAAAGTCTCAAGATAAATAAAATCACTTAGAGGTTTAGGCTGCAGATAAGTATTTAGGTTTACTTAGATATATGTCTAAGTTTTTATTCTTAGCTTTAGATTTAAAAAAATAAAATTTCTTCCAGTATTGTAAAAAGTTTCTATTAAATTTAATAAAGATAAAAGCAAGGTCTCACCTTAATATTTAAAAAAAATTAAAAATAAAATAAAATCACTTAGAATTAAAGTAATCAAAAGTAAAAAAACTATATGTAGAAAAATATCAAAATTATGCTCAGCAATTCAAAAAGTTATATCTAAAAAATTAGACAAATTAGTTAAAAATTATTTAAACTTAATAATAAAGAATATTCAACTCAATTTATGCAACTAATAGCAATACAGGAAATATGTCAATGCAATTAGCTATAATCTGCTCTAAAAATTTTACGAAATTTTAACAAAAAATATTAAAAACATGGATTAATGGTAGTATATTATCAAGATAGAATAAAGAAATAGCTCTATTAAGTCTTAGAGAAAATAAGCTCCAAAATTATAATATTTCAAATTATAAATTTGGATTATTAGCTGATGAAAGCAAAAGAGGAGAGAAAAAATTTTAATAATTGCTACAGCTTGTTGGAATATTGAAAAAAATTTTTCAAACTTACTATATTAGGTGCAGTTGAGTTGTAATACGAATTCAGTTGCCACTAATACGCTTAAAATCTGTAAAAAAAATAAAAAAGATGTTTTTCTGGTTAAGTGACAATACAGCTTAAGGTAAGAATGCCTAATTTGATGCAGCTAATTTTATCAATAGCAAGTCGTTATAGAATTAGTATAAAAACGACAAGTTTTTTGCTAAATTTGTATATTTTCAACTTAAAAAAAGCGTTTATTTAAAAAAATTTTTTAATGCAAAAAAAATTTTTTCCTATTTTAGAGGTCGACTAAAGCGGAGTTAATTCAATATATGATCTACACACTGCATAAATTACATTATTGATACCTATATAACCTTCTAACAATAATTGCATCAAAAAGGTAACCCTAACCCTAACCAAATTTCACTCTGCTTTAGCCGACCTCCTATTTTAGTATGTGGGCTTTTCAAAATCGAGATTATCTAGAGATCGCCCTAATTTGACGCAACTACAATAAAAGGAAGTAATTTTACATTTTATCTTTCCCAAGTTGCTTTAAATTCTTAATACGTTGTTTTTCTGACCTTATGTGTTCCGCATTTTCCTTTTTTTGCCTCTGGGCTTCCTCCTTCTGCGACTTTTCGGCCTCACGTGCTGTCCATCTTTGGATTGCCATTTCTTTTTTACGTTGTTTCTCGTTGGCGATCTCTTCTGCCTTCTCCTCCGTTTCCCTTAATTGCTCCAATGATCTTTCATTTGTTACAAGCTGGGCGAAAGGCATTGTTTTTCTCTTTTTCCATTTTGGAGGTACGGAGTCAGCTTGTTCTTTCCCAATCTCTGAATCTTCGGCTTGTAAATTACGAGGCAAAGGGTATTTAAGTATTAGTCGCAAAGGGCTTGTACTAGGGTTTTTAAGGGTCTCAACATCTTCTTCTAGTTGTTCAACTCTTTCATTTAGCAACTTAAATTCCGACATTAGCTCTTTTTTTGTAGGATTAGCCTTGGTAAGGCATGTATGACATTGAACAAGCTTCGAAGAAGATGATCGTGATGATGATTGTGATGAAGACAACGATTGTGAAGATGACGACGATTGTGAAGAAGACGGTTGTAGTGATGAGGAAGAAGGTAAAGAAGAAGAAGGTAAAGAGAAAGAAGAAGAAGAGGAAGAAGGTTGCTGTTCAGGAATATAGGTACGTTCTGTTGCTAATGAGGAATCTAGACGGTCAGGGCCAATTGCACTAGGGTTGAATGGCCAAATTCCTGTAGTTTTGAATGCATTGCATATTGCCGTGGGCATATAAGTCGCAATAAAGGATAGCCCCAACACTTTAGCAAATGTATGCTTCGTTATATGTTTACCATTGCTACTAATTCGAAGCTTTTCACACTCTTTATCATAGACTTTTTTAATGTAGCAAACAGTAATTCAGCTGGCTGTAACACGTGAGTAGTATGAGGGGGGAGGGTATAAAGAAGGATATCGTTCTCGTAGCAAAAATTAACACTAGTATAATTGATATGACTTTTATGGCCATCTAATATTAGCAACACAGAACATACAGGCGGGACAGAACTATTAAAATGCTCGATATATTTCTGAAAAAGGCTTTCTCGCATGTATCCTGTCTCAGTGAATCCCATAACAGAACCTGCAGGGGCTCCACTTAGAAAACATGGGATCATTCGTTTTCCCTTGAATATGAACAATGGTGGGGTATATGTTCCAGCGGCTGAAATGGTTGGGCATACAGAAATATGCTCATGGGAGCTGCCATACGAAACCTGATGAACTTGGCACGCTCCCTTTTTGGCTATAACTTTTTGAACTCTAGGTTCAATTATAAATCCCGTTTCATTCTAGGAAAAATAAATAAAATAAAACAAAAAAAAAAAAGAATAAAAAAAAAATAAAAAAAAATAAAAAGATAAAATAAAATAAAGACAAAAGAAGGACCATGTTCCAAATTTGATCTGTGGTAAATGAATACTCTTGGATGATTTTTTGGAGTTTATCGAAATGATCCTTAACAATTATAGGGTTCGCTTTTTGCGCGCGAGCCTCATTTAGGGCTTGTGGGACACAAAATGAAAGTTCAGGATGATCCCTCATGAAGCGTTGCCACCATTTTTGACCCGGCCCTTTTTCACTAAAAGGATTGGGTTGCCCGTCCTGATGAACAATATCAATCACACACTGGTTTACACCAGACCTTGTCAACTCAAAGCCGAGCTTCTGCATGTTCAAGCAGTAGCCCACAAGCTGTTCTTCTTCGTGGGTTGTTAAAATTTTAGCACAGCCGGGACGAGCAGAAGGACCATCATTTTTGATGGCACGTCTAAGAGTAGCTTCAGAAAGATTATAATCTCGCGCAATACTTCTGACACTGAGAACTTTGGGAACTTTGGGATCATTTGATGCGTCCTTTATTGCCTTAAGGGCATTACTAATAGCATTACTTCTGGTATTATAATCACTGTATCCCATTATTTTATTAAAAATTTTTTGTAATAAATTGTTACTCTTCGCTTCAATCGCGTTTTAATTTTTTACTGCTATCAAGTGGAATAGTTTTATTCAATTAAAGAAGGGGTTTGAGATTTCAATATAGGGTACATAATTTTATCTGTAAATATTTACAATCGATCGAATTTCGCGGGGGTTTTTTTTTTTTTTTTTTTGGTATAGTCGTGAAATTTAGTTCAGTTTAAACATGAATACATACTTATTAAACAAAAAATGGTTCAATCGATACAATTTTAAAAGGATTTTTGATTGAATTACTTTGACAAATATATTAATATCAGTTCGTTTGGTTTGAAAAGCTAATTTAATGTGTCACGACTATTTTTGCCAAGTAAGAAAATCAATGCAAATCAATACAGATCAAATAAATAGTGATATTTTGTGTTTCAGTGATCGGATTTGTGTGATTTTGGTACCGTTTGACTCGTCTCAATGAGACGAGTCGAATGCACCAAAATCACACAAATCTGATCACTAGAGCGCGAGAAATTGTAACTGCGTCAATTCTTCTTGTTAACACACCAAATAATAAAATTAATTTAGATCATTTAAATAGCGATATCTTGCGTTCCAGTGATTGGATTCACGTGATTTTGGACCATTTGACTCATCTCAACAAGACGAGTCAGATGGTACCAAAATCACATGAATCCAATCACTGGAACGTAAGATATCGTAACTGCGTCAATTTAGGAACTGCGTCAATTTAGGAATACCTACCTTATATGTCATCTAAAATTAATAGTGCTATAAAAAAATTTAATACTTAGAATTAACTAAGGCTATTAGAATCTCTTGTGCTCTTTATGCTACATATATTTCTTTAATTTTATTTGAAAATATCATATTTAGAAAAATTGATGGACCACAAGGGTCTTTAAAAAAACACACATTTTATTTTTTAAATCTTGCATTTAAATTACATGATAGATATGGATTAACTACTAAAGATAATCCAATGAACATGAAATCAGAATATATTCATGCACTATATGAAAAATTATTAAATTTTTACTTTACCAAATAACAGCAACCTATTCAAACATGGTGGAAATATAAGTTAATAGCAGTACAACAATATTTGGCTCAGCATGATATGCATATTCAATTCTGTAATTGGTTTATACCAATTATTGAATCAAATCGATCTGTTCCAAAAACATATATTGCACAATGAAAATTATTTTAGGAATGGCTTTTAGATAACAAAGTAAATATTGAATTAAAATGTCTAATTAAATTTTGACAAGAATTCTGATCATTTTTTAGTGATATCTCAGTGTATACTAGGTCAATTTGAATAATCTAACTACTATTAGATGCGTCTCGGTGAGCTCTACAACTTTCAATTAATTGACTTGAGCTGTTAGCTTAATAAACTTGTAAGATTTCAGCATATAATAAAAGTTTATATTGTACTTATTCCCAATATTTACTATTGTCCCAATATAGCAATTCTGCAGATCTTATCCGGATCATCAATTAACTACTCTTCCACCAGGTAATAGAGCACATAAAATGCCATTGGCTGTTTCTAATTGGATTAATAATTTAGAAGTTGCTCAACAAAATATTAGTGCTTATTTTAATAAAGAGTTGCAAGAAGCTTATGCAATATTAGAACCAATAGAATATAAATTTTTTGTAATACATTAGAATTGGGTATTAAAGAAGCATTATCAAAATTTATTAAATGGATACACCTTCCTTTAAGTATTTGTTCTTTAGGAGGATCAAAAGGATCAGCATTTGCAATTTGCCTTTCTCTCAGCATTTTTTCCTGTAGAAGTACAAGAACAGCTTTTTGATGATATAATAGAATTTAAAAATAATTTGGAGCAAAATATACAAAAAGAAATTGAAGTTATATTAGGATTAAGAGAGGCATTAGAAGTTTCAAAATTTTTTGAATTTAAAATTTTGCTTACTTACCAACAATGCCGCTTTATAACTTTCCTTTAGTATATAATTTTGTTAAGTTTTGTATTTGGAGTATAGTAATTAGAGATGGGTAAAATGCACATTTTATAATAAAATGCATATGATAAATAAAATGCGCATGATACTGCATGATAAAAAATTTCTTTTAATTTTTATCTTTATTATTGAAAATATATCTAAATAAAGATACTATATATTGATTCTTAATCAGATTTTGCCTATATATATATATAAATTTTTACAAATTTGCTAATTGTAAACTTCGTTGCTATCTTATATAATTTGATACCTGACCCGTGGCTCTGCCATGTGAGCTTTGTATAAAATTTTAGAATCTTTTCATTTTGCATTATCCACTGTCCCACTTATTCAATTTTTTTTATTTTTTTATTTTTTAGTTTCCAATTGTGCTAATTGTTCGATTTTGACACTTATTTTTTTTCGCTATTCTCATCGATATGGAGTTTAATTTCCCATAATTGTATGATAGGACTGACAGGAAACATATGAATAACGGCCCAATTTTTTGATTCCTTATTGTGCAAAATAAAAATTTAACTTTGTATAACCTTGAATGTGAACATCATTCTATTTGCAGAAAAAGAAGAAAAAATCTGCCATCTGTTCTGAATTTAAAATCCATAATGCAAAATGAAAAACCAACTTTGTATATAATATTTATAAATATGCTGAGTTGGTTTGCATTGAATCGGCACAAAAAATTTTGTTACTAAACATACTATTCTATTAACTACAGTATATGGTTAAGATTGAATTCTGCCACAGAATTCACACTCTATTTCAATATAGTTGAGCCAGTAATTATTTTGATTTTTATCATGAGTTTTTATAAAAAAAATTCTATTACAAAATTGTTCACTATACTAGTAATTGCAATATATAGTGAGTTAGTTTAAATCAGTATAAACTAACTATAAAAAGTTTTTACAAAGCTCATTACTCCAATAACAAATAGTATGCAGCTTAGTTTTATTGGTGAATGCCAATTTTTAAAATAAGTGTCGCAAAGAGAATTTTAGCTCATTGATCACCTTTTGAACATAACCGTAATTTTTTTGATTAGTAGATCGACAAAAACTACAAGTCACTAAGAAAATTAGTTGATTATTAGATAATCTGGGCGGCAAAAATTCCAACCAAAAATTCTAGAAATCAATCATTAAATATTTGATTGAATGTAACTTTATTGATATTCACTAATGTATTCACTATTTTTTTATTTATCATATGTTTTATCTATAGCGGAGCATTTGTCGTGTTCTTGCACTTGTTCTTGCACTTGCACTTATTCTTGAACTTGAGACCATTATACAAACCGGTTTCAAATTCAGGAATTTTTTTAGCCCAAAATAGTTTGTAAATATTAGGCAATTAAACATCAAAAGTAAATTTGGAAAATTCATGTTCATGATCTTGTGCTGTTTAAGGGCATTAATAAGGGCATCAAAAAATGATATAATAATTACTTTCCATGATAATAGTCATAATCATCTTACGTATTTCTGTAAGTTTTCCTACATTTAGGTCACATTTTTTGAATACGACCAATCAAATATGTTAAAGAGAACAGACCCAGAATTGAAGTATATAGATAGATTAGAAAGTTAATTATACTTATTTTATATTTAATTTTTCTATATAAAATTTTGATGGAATAAAATGCGCATGATTCGGAAATATGCACATTAATGAGCATTCATGCACATGATTTAGGAATCATGTGCACGCATGAAACCCATCTCTAATAGTAATACATCAGCAACAGTTAGAAGGAATGTTTAATCAAATATGATCATAAAGTTCATCCAACTATGAGTATGGAGTTACAAGAGGTACATTTAATTCAAGCTAGTCCATCTAATACATCACTCAAGGATATTCAACAAGAACTAAGAAGACAAAAAAAATATAGAAGCAAGTAATCAAGCAAGTGGACCAGAAGTGGCAAAATTATATCTTGTATCTTTATTAAAGAAGTAAATACATGGTGAACCTCAATAAGCCAGATATGTGTATTTAACATTTTCTAGTTTAGTATGATATTTGATTAATTGAAGTGAATTCAATTACATATATTAGCTAATAGAATAAAAAATAGTTTATAAAGTCCAGTTTATTAAGATTTTATATGTACTATTTTTAAGATGATATATTATTGCCCCATGAATGAAAAAAAGTATTCAGTTAACATTAAGATAAAAAAAAAAGTATTCAGTTAACATTAAAAAAATTTTATATACATATTAAAATGATTAATGATTAAAAAAAAAGATAACAGAAAAAATCTTGACTTACACTGATTTACTAATTATATTATACATGTTTGTAAATCATTTGATATCGCATACCCTAATATTATATTAAGTTCAATATATAATATTATAAATCAATGATTCGACCATTATTTCTTTGCATTATGACAACACACATGATTACCAATAATACAAAATAATGATCGAAAGCTCCTTAGTAAAATAAATATCAATTAATTTTCTGTATGCAATAATACAGTTTCTTATAAACATTAATGCAAAGGTCTTGCTATTTTTCTACAAATATAATAAAAAACAATAAAAACTTTATTGGGGATTATATTAGAAATAATGCATAATGGTACAATACAACAAACTCATATCTAGCTCCCTTCAAACAACTCAAGCATCTAATTTACATTATATAAATCTTGATTTGTGCTACTAACTTGACAAACTTTATAATCTACTGTTATTTAAAGACTGATGTTTTATTCTCAACAATGACATCCATCATACTAAAAACAGGTTAGTATTTTTTGCCAAGTAATTGGAGAATAAATAACAGCAGTTCGTCTTCCAACATTCTAAATAAAATTTCAACTAAATTTGGTTCTTTATCGCCCAAAGACACTATAAAAATTATTAACAAATTATTACTATACATATCCATTTCTCTTAATTCTAATAAAACTTTCATAATTTTATCTTTGTTCTTTTCATAAAGTCTGATAAATATTCTGATATAAATTGATTGATTGTATAATTCAAAATAATTTTTTATTTTTTAGATACCTTTAGAGGAGTAACAAATGCATCAACCTTTTAACCTAGCATAATTATTGGCTATTAAATCCAGTATTTAATGGTAATGGGTCAATATTCCATGTAAACCAAAATTTACTTCTCTTTCCTAATTGGCATTCAGCTTTAAATTCTCCACCATTAATTGTTACTAAATTTTACAAATTGAAAGACCAAGTCCTATACTATCTTGATGCCTAATAATCAATTAATTTTGGATCAATACCATAGTCAGTAAATAAATTAATTTATTTAAAATGCATTAAATAAAATAATTTAGCAATAATTAGCTTACCCATTGCCAGTATTATGTAGTTCAATTAAAGACAGTAGTTTTTTTACAAATTGACTGCAAATATTGTCATCAATTCCTTTTTGTGGTTTTATTAAAACATATAATATGATTTTACCTGCTTCAGTAAATTTAACTGAATAAATAAAAAAACAAGTTATATAATTAGGATAGAATGTTTGGGTAAAATATAAATTATTAAAATATAAGAATAATTATAAAAATATAATTATGAATTTGACAATAAGTAAAATAACACTTGTTTTAGCTAGTATAATAAAAGATAATAAAGTAAGAAACTTGCAACTTTTATAATAAAAAAAGGCAATGATTAAGCACCTTTTAGGATCACCCTTAATATATCTTGGTATGTTTTCTATATTGTGATTTAAAATCAATTCAATTGATTTATTTACTAAATCTTTTGTAAACTGTTCAATTATTTTTTCAAATAAATACAATAAATAAAAATATTGTATTTATTGAAGCAATTTGCTGTGCCTCTAATTTTGCTGCATTAAGAATATTATTAACTATAAATAATACAGAATCAGAAGCATGCTGCACTATATCAATCATGTCTTTTTGATTATCAGTTAGAGTTGAAAAATCAAAAAGTGAAATAAGCCCTATAATTGTTTCTAGTGGTATTTGCAATTCTTTATAAAATTGTAAAAATATTAAATTTTAGTATCATATAAATTGCAAAGAAAAGAATAGTTCAAAGTTTATACTGTACCATGAGAAGTATTTGCTAATATTTGAGTTTTGGTTTTATTTGCAAAAGTTTCAGCTTTTATTTGGATTCTTTTTCTAAATTTTCTTCAATTAATGTTTTATAAAAAATAGCTAAACTTATTTGATTGTTGTAATAATTCTATTTCTGAATTAAGCCAAATAGAATTTGAAGACCAATGTAATTTAATACATCCCCAATAACCACTATTCATTCTTATTTCTGCAGATAGCATAGAAAAATTTTTCCATGTATTAGCACAATATGTGTTTAATAAAATTTCTATTCCAGAATTATTATTTAAAAGTGGTTGTGAATATGTATTTTGTGGATATAAATTGATAATTTCTTCATCCTGGAATGATTCAGCTATTGGTGTTATATTTTCTAGATTTTTATATAACGCAACCAATGTACTATTTGAAGTACTTGAAGTAGATGGTTCATATGAAATAATAAATACTCTATCACATGGCAATATATTATGAATTACTTTAATAATATTTGAAAGTGTTCCTATCAAATTATGTTCAGAATAAATTATTTCTGTAATTGTAATTAGAAATTGCTTAATTGTTTCTTGTCTATGCTGTTGGTATAATATTTTATGGTAAATATTTGTGAGTTTAATATTATTATGAATATGTGATATTAATTTTTTAGAGGAAAATGTTTTTTTTAAATAATTATTTGCTCCTTTTTCAAATCCTAAAATAAATAAATTAAAAACTAAAATTTTTAATTTAAAAAAGAATTTAATTCTTATAAAGAAATTAAAATAGATTACCTTTGATACTAGATTCATCTCCGCTTCACTCCGGACAATTATGCCTTTCCACCACATTTTCCGAAGTATTTTCGTCTTCTGGTGAGGGAGCTCTTTCTATTGTCATGCCAATTGGTAATCTATTTGCATAACGATAATATTTACATTCGAAGATGATGACTTTATAAGCAAATGATTAAAAAACGAGACGAAAGAAATTTACTAATAGATAAGTTCCTTGTATTTTATGCTCATATATTGAATATATGATTACTAATTTGCATTTGTTATCATGTGAGATCCTGCAAAATTATTTGGTTCCGTATTTGTAATATTTTCAAAAATTAGGCCTTTATAAATAAATATTTTTAAGTTGAGCCCTCATTCACAATTATTTTCAAATTTGGATCACGATGTGTAAATTTCCTAAAAACAAATTACAATATGTTCTACATAACGAGTGTCCGAGATATTCTCTTATCATCTCTTATCACCTAGGGTGCGCTCGAAGAAGGAGAACTTGTACGTATTAGTATGTATAATAATATCGGTATGTTTTTACCATAATAAATAAGAGAATTAAAATCAAAATTTATTAGATTTACTGTCTCCATTATGTTTCTTGATCTGTTCTTATATTTTTATTGCAACTTTCTTTTTTCTTTTTATTTATTTTGAAATTTGATCTCGGCAAGCAATGCTTGTCTTAGTATCGATATCATTGTGTGATTATTGTCATTTGTGAAGTTAAAGCGTCATTTAATTTATCAAGTTTGTGCGTTTTGCATTTGTAACGTTATTTATTGTACGGGTCTTATGTGACAACCCGTGCTTTTACGTTTGGTTATTGCACGGGATTGTTACGTCAGACACCGTGCAATAAGATAGTTATTATATGGGTATGTGGAATAACCCGTTACACACACGGGTTCATATTTAAATCCCGTGCCTTCGGCACGGAATATGAACCCGTGTGTAACTGGGTTATTCACTACAACCCATACAATAACTATAATTTATCAATCACAAAATACTATTTAAATACGCAGAGTATCAAATCTATCCCTAAACCTTACTCAATCACTAAAAAAAAAAAGCGAGACAAAAAAAAACACTCGAAAATTTTATTAAAATAGGTCCAAATTACTTTCATTGTAGTAAATAACGTGAAATTTTGGGTGTATTTTAAACCGATCGTAAACGATTAAGAACAATATTAGGTTGCATTTGCAATGATTAGTATTCAACAGATAAGATAGTAAAATTAAATGATTAGTATTCAACAGATAAGATAGTAAAATTCCAATGATTAGCATTCAACAGATAAGATAGTAAAAATAGACAAGCAAGCGAAATCTACCGATACATCCTATCGTTATCAGTTATCGCAGATAACTTGTTACTGTATTATCGTGCTTAATTCTTTGTTTTTTTTTTTTATTTTTTTAAATAAACATTTTGTTCACAAATTGATCACAATCAGTCAAAAACAATTTGCGTTTATCATTAATAATACGATATTTTTGATTGATAAGAAAATATACGTTGTTAAATGTTATGGAGAAATCATGCCACTATTTTCGAAATAAATTATTGTATTGACTCATGCCCAAATTTTTATCGTTATTATGCATTTAGTAACTAAGCATACACGTATAGTACGTACGTATGGAGCAAGAAATCTAAAAGCCACAATTATATCTTATAAAGTAAATGCGTATGTATATAAATGAAGTCGATAATTTAAAAAATATGAACTTTAATGTGTTACTTGGTTATCTGCTTGCAGTATATTAATTATTAATAAACTTAATACTTATTTGAGGTTATCTAAACTAAGCAACATGTTACGATTAAGCATGACATAAGTTTTTATTTCGTGTAACAATTTGTCGGATCTTACTAGATCTAGATTAACGATGCCCCCAAATAACAAGATTTTCATTTAGGCCGGAGCTTGAGAAAAAAGAATAGATTTCTTTGTTTCATAATTAAAAATTTTGTTCGCGTTTGTTAAAATCCCGTTTTTTATCATATACACGTACGTACGTGCGTACGTATTGCGCATGCATAATGTCATATGTTAGGTACGTATGTAC
This sequence comes from Gigaspora rosea, assembly GCA_003550325.1. NCBI lineage: Eukaryota > Fungi > Glomeromycota > Glomeromycetes > Diversisporales > Gigasporaceae > Gigaspora > Gigaspora rosea. Next base: position 74,295 of record QKWP01001892.1, read on the forward strand.
GTACGTACGTACGTACGGTACAGGAAATCTATGTAAAAACCACAATTATATCTTATAAAGGCATTGAAATCCTAATCATCAACAATAAAATGCGTACTTATGTAAATATTTTTTATTGGTAATTTAAGAAATGCGGACTTAAATGTGTTACTTGATTATCTGCTTGTCATAATCTGTAACCTATAATCAAAACTATACATTAAAATTAAATATCGACTTAATTTCATTGTTGAAATTTTGTATCTATATGATGCATTTGTGGTTTCTAGATTTCTCGCACCGTACATGTAATGTTCAATTACTATAAAAGGTAGATTTAGAAAATAAGATAATACTGCAGTAAATTTATAGGTACTACCGCTACTCCTGGTATCTTACTGTCATATATGATGACTTTTTTCTGTCTTAGTAACTTGTTTATACTTTTGAGAATATAACAAAATTTATTTTCGTCACAAAAATGTTAATGTATATTACCGCAGCTATACGTAAATAGAACTAAGATCCACGAATAAAAATTAATTTTGTAGTTAGCATTATATATATATATAAACTTGGTTTGGATATATAAATAGATATGTGTGGTATTACTTAATCATATAGACCAAAGAAGGTGATGACTCATTTGTATATGGTATAATCAAAAATAATTACTATATGGGCCTTTGCAATAGAAAGGCCGATCCTGGTTTATATATGTTTTTGTTTGTACGGACTGATCCGGGTTTATCAAAAATTCGTAATTTGATTGGTCAGTTATATCGGGTAAAAACCGTGATGTACAAGAAATTTTATTATGTAAATCAATTTCCATTTATAATCGAAATTTACCCGAATATAACAAAAACTCTATTTTCATTTTTGGGCAGTATCGGCTCTTTCTATTATAAAGGCCCATATATTTAAAATTTATAATTATTAAAGTTTCGAATCTTCTTTCGAATATCAGATTTCTAGATATTTTGAATAATCAATTATCATGTTTTGTCACATAACTGTACGTTTTGAAGGCTAGGTTTCTGAATGCACCAAGTAAGGAATCTGTGGTCTTAATTTGTAAGTACGCGCATGCACGTATGCACCCAAGTCTGTATACAAAAAGAACCCGATATAAATTTAGCTAGGGCTTGGTCTCTGAATGCACCAAGTATGGAATCTATTGATCTCAATTTGTAAACACACATGCACGCACGCACTCAAGTCCGTACGCAAAGAAACCAATATATTCCTCGTTATAGGAATAATTCTCTTACATTTTAAAATCATTTTATTATATTATATAATCGTATAGTGGATATTCGTTATAACGGATAAATTTCCAGTACGATCATTACCTTATAACGAGGATACATTTACACGCCCGTTGCACCAAATTTTGTAGCTATGTTGTACAGCACGTACGTACAGTACCATTGTGACGCATATATACTATATATAAATAGTAATCATATATAAGAAATTATCGTTAAAAGTTTTACACCGAGCTTATTTTTTTTTCATATATTCAAGCTTGGATCCGTTATCCTCAGAACTGAATTATAGTATAATACGTCAAATGTCTCTACTATATGTTAACCCCGATTCTAACATATGAAAATAAACTGTATACGTACGCACATCGTAATGCATACGTACGCACGCATTTATATCAAGATCTGATATAATCAGCGTGTATATGAAATAACAAATATGGCCAATACGAGTATCGATAGCCTTTTTTATACTTCGGCCGAATGTTCAAAATAAATTGTTTATGTACATACGTACGTTTGACAGATTCTTATGTACAACATAGAGATTGTTAACAATAGACAAATGGAAATTTTTGACAGCCAGGATTGGAACGTCTATGCTTTGAATATTTATTTATTTGTTCATTTTAATTAATTACAAGGAAATTTTATAAAGTTGACAATTGATTACAAGGTAAACAAACTGAATTTAAATAAAAATACTTAATATAAACATTTCTTCTATTTTAAGTCCGGTTTAGACTATTGTACATCTCTTGAACGAAAACTTCCTAGAAAGGATTAGATTTGCACAAAAGATTTTACGTTTTCTTCAAATAAATTTCTACTACCATATGAATTTAGAAAAAAAATAAAGCAACTTTTTTAAATCAATGTATAATATCATTTAATGCATTTAATGTTCAAACACAAAAATTTTGCCACACATATTTGTTTCAGTAATATCATTATGTACACAGAGAGTTTTATCTACGAAAAAAATCGTACGATTTTTTTTTTTTTTTTTTTGCGAAATCTCATCTTGGATATCAATCAAGCCAAATACCAAATATCGTATTCTATATTTGTGTCAATGATATCTTTATATTATCATTATTTGATCTTGAACTCCTTTGTTCCTCGCTTATTAACTGAAAATATATAAAAGAAGGTCATATTGCTGTCAAAATTCAAATTTCAACATCAATCAATTCTTTAAAACAATCAATTCTTTAAAACAATCAATTCTTTAAAACAATCAATTCTTTAAAACAATCAATTCTATAAATAATAATGACTTCAGTTCTTGATCAATTAAAACAATGGACCACCGTAGTTGCTGATACGGGTGACTTTAAGTGTACGATTTATTAGTTTGTAATAATATTTTAAATTTAAGTTACAGTATGTAGTAATTTGAAAAATAATGTTAAATTTTTTTTAAATAGCCATTGATCAATATGGTCCTCAAGATGCAACAACTAATCCTACATTAATTTTGGACGCGACTAAAAATCCTCGTTATGATTACTTGATTGATTCTGCTATAAAATACGCAAAGGGTAAAGTAAGGTAAAAATCATTTAATCTTTTATAATCGTAAAATTAAACAATTATAATAAAAGTTAACCATATCTTATTAACTTTATTAGTTCTAATGAGAAAGCAATCGAACTGGCCGCTGATAAATTGGTAAATATTCTATTTTTAAATTTCTGTATCTTATATACATCTTAATAACTTAAATCTAATTAAATTCATATAATTTCCCATTTTTTTTAATAGTTGGTGAACTTTGGCTTTGAAATTCTTAAAACCATTCCAGGCAGAATATCTGTAGAAGTAGATGCAAAACTTTCTTTCGACACTGAAGGAACGATTATTAAAGCCAGACATCTTATCGATCTCTTTGAAGAGATTGGTGTTGATAAGTCACGTGTTATGATTAAAATAGCTTCAACTTGGGAAGGTATTCAAGCTGCTAAAATACTTGAAAAAGAAGGGATAAAATGCAATATGACATTGCTATTCTCATTTGTTCAGGTATGCTATTTTTAAATGTAATATACAATAATATTTATATTTCATATACATAACATTTTTCAAATAAAAAATTGTGTAGGCTGTTGCTTGTGCTGAAGCTGGTGTAACCCTAATCTCTCCATATGCAGGTCGAATTCTTGATTGGCATATAAAAAATGTTAAAAAGACTTACAAGTCTAATGAAGATCCTGGTGTAATGAGTGTAACTAAAATTTATAATTATTATAAAAAATTTGGTTACAAGACTATTGTGATGGGGGCAAGTTTTCGTAATATTGGACAAATTGAGGAATTAGCTGGTTGCGATTACTTGACAATCAGTACTAAATTATTGAATCAGTTGCAATGCAGTCATAAAAAGATTGAAAGGAAACTAAGTCCTAATACTGGTATGTTTGAATATTTTATGATTATTTGAGTTTTGAAAAATATAATGCTTATTTGTCTTTTGAAATAGCACATAATTATTTGGAACAAAAAATTACTTATGATGAAAATTCATTTAAGTGGAACCTTAATGAAGATCCAATGGCTACCGAAAAATTAACCGAAGGCATTAGGTCATTCGCTAAAGATGGTAGAACATTGATGCTAATGCTAAAGCAACGCCTGAATAAGGAAGATACGATTATTACAGAAAAAATTTCCGAAAATATTGATTTGGGTGATAAAACTAGTAAACCATTCAAATTGTTTGGACGTCAAACTGAATTTATGGTTGTCTAGCTTGAATTCTTTTTTTTAATATTAATACATTTCTAAATTTAGGGATGCATTTTTCGTTTTACAATATTAAAGTTTTCTCATTTTTGGATTTTTTTGGGTCATATTGTTTTATATTGTATTGTATTAAATATCATTCGCATGGTTTTGTATTTTTATATGTATAAAAAAAATTTTTTTTAATTAAAGAAACGATTCAGAAACCAATCAGGCTCTTTCAACAATTGATAATACATAATTTTTAAATTAAACCATTTACCGTATAAGCGCGAAATAACGCTCATGGGCGTTATTTTGAAAATGGAAACCCCTTAAAATAGCATATGCGGCCTCAAATTAACGCCCATGGACGTCCCGAATCAACGCGCACCTTAATATACTCTTGTATAAAAAATTATTATTTGAAAAATGTGCCGGAATTAGGTTTGATACTAAGTAACCCTATTTTCGAGCTCTAGCAATCGTCTCAATGTGAAGAACAATTTTTATTAGAACTTTAAAATAGGTTTCTTTGTACCGAATCTAGTTTCGAAGCATTTTTCAAAATATTATTATAATTAAGGGGTTATAATTTAAAAAATCAACTTGTACGGTAAAGTTTTTTTAATCATGAGTTTGATAGAATTACTTTATAAACATTCGGATATTGATTATTCTTTGATATTAAATTTTTATTTGTATGCACGCACAAGAGATCCATCACCATGTTAGTGTCATTTCAAAAGTATTAGGGCTATTATTATACAAGGTCGAATAAGCATATGAAAAACTTATTACACTTATTATTGGTTCATTTTTTTGATCCTTCTAGAGAAAAATTGTGATAAATCTCAATAAAATGAATCCGGATTATGCAAAGGTTTGGCAAGTATCCCAGCATCGCATCAAAATACTAACTACCTCAAGAAAACGTGACCACAGTTGAAGATCAGGTGTAACGTAACATTAACGTAAGGACGAAACCTCCCCAAAGTCCGAACTATTTGGCCCTGTAGTTTCGGTATCGCCCAAAATCCGAAACTTTCGAAATTGTCAAAACTTCTGAAATGGCAGAAACCTCCGAAATGGGCTAAATCCTCCGAAACTGGGAGAACCCGAAACTTACGAAACCTCAATATGAGGCGAAACCTTCCGACACTGGGCGAAACCAACCTTCCGAAACTTCCGAAACTGTGTGAACCTTCCGAACTTCCGAAACTTAGCAAAAAAAAGAGGCCACATTCCATAAACTTGCAACACTTTCTTGAATAGAATTAAAAAAAAAAAAAAAAAAAAACGCCAAGGCTTTTTCAATCTCAATTGTTTCCTTTTTTCTTTTTTTGAATGTTTTGATTTTCTTTTAATAACAATTACTAGTATATGATATTTTTTTGATTTCAGCATGTTTTTTCAGTAGGTTCTTTTTCTCTTTATTCAAATTATTTATCTTTCTAAACTCTTCAACTTTCTTTATTCATGATTCACTGCTACTGTTTTGATCTTTTTTTAGTAGGCTTCTTTATATGGAGGATGTCAATAAAAACCAAACAAATTAGTAAATTAGAGTTTTTGAAATAATATAATTTTTGTATTGTGTTATACAAAATCATATAAACAATGATCAATAATCCAAATCCACTTAGCCTTAATTGGCCTTGATCAAAAAGTACCATGTAATATAAATGTTCCAAATGATTGGTTATTTCTAATCAGATAATCTATACTGATCTATTAAAGCAGATTATTAATTTTTAACCTAATTGTTTAAATACAAATTTCTAAATTTTTATTAATTAATCAAAGGTTCATTATTAAGTAAAAATTATTTTTTACAAGTTTTTATATTAGTTAAGTGTAAAAACTCAATTTTGAAAATTTTTATTTGTCTGGTTTATATTGACACCCTATATCTTTTCTTTTTCAATTCTTTTTTATCTACAATTATCTCATTATCATCATACTCTTTATTATTATTTCATTATATTTATTATCTATTTTAACTTTTTAGCTCCACTTTCTTTTTTCTTATTATTTTATTTTTTTATTTTTAATCCCTTTTTTATAGCAAAGTCCAAACATATTTGTTTCATTAGCACTTTCTATTTTAACAACTCTTATTCGATTATTAGATAGATTCTTTTCATTTTTTCTTTTTGCTTTATTGTACTACTGGCATTAACATTTCCCTTTAGCTTTTTTATCATTCTCTATTTCAATTAAACTTTTATACTATTCTAATGTCTTACTTTTTCTTTGGTAATCTGACTTTACTTTAATAATGTTTAGCAAGTTCATATAGATTTCAGACAATAGTTAGCTAACTTTTCTTTTTTTTCTTTTTAATATTTATTCTATATTCTTCCTTTTCAACTCTAACTTCCTCATTCTTTTTAACACTTTTTTTTGAATTTTTGGATATTGTCTTTTTTCAGAGCCTGCTTTTATATAACAGCTTTGTATTTGGTAGCAAGGTTTTGAAAAAGTTAATTAAAAAAAGCTTTTCTCTTTCAGGCCAAATTCAACATCCTTGAAAGGCTCTTCTAAAATGTAATACAAATTGGTATCTTAGTCACTAGACCTTTTTTATTCCAGAACTTAAGAAAATCTTTCAGTGCAAAAACTACATAAAGTATAAAAGGTAGGCTTTCATGAACAGAATCATTTGGATATACAGGCAAATATACAATTTTTTTTATCTTTTGGATTATATTTTTTAGAACCTTTCATACAAATTTCTAAGCTTGGAGCATTTGCTTGTCATTGAGCTCATAATTTCTAAAGCTTCATTAATAATTTTTTGGACTTTGGCAGCTTGTTTTAGTAAGTGCTTCAAAAAGAATAGTGCACATTTCATTCAGATAGGTCACTTATAGGCACCTATTAACAATATAGTCTTAATAGGAGTATCTTATTTCATATCAGGAGCTTTATCTAGTTGCTTGGTTCAGTTGAACTTGCAATACTCAGTCTTTTTCATTTAGGTTTCAAGTTCATGTACATACTATTAGTAGGTCTTACATTATAAATATATACATATATATTTTTTTATCATAGTTTTATAGATTAAAGTTGAACTCATACCATATTTAAAAGTTCACAAAAAAACAAACAAAGTAAATATGTTTCATTAGTTTAAATAAAAACAAACAAATAAGTGCACTATTTTATTGGTGCCTTAAAACTAACAAATCAAAATTAAATACAAAAAGAAAACAAGAGAAAAATATTACTGTATTCGTAAATTTGAGAAAGTATTTATAATCTCATAGTTACTACCAAATTGTTAAAGGCAGAAATTTGAGCTTAAACAGACAACTACTGACCATCAAAACCAACAAACACTTCACAATCTACACAATAGTGAGAGGCTATATAATTTGGCAAGGCTATAACATATTAGGTATAAGTTAAGTTTACAAACCAGTTTTTTTATTAAATGGAGAGCAAAAAAACCAAAATCAGTTTTTCTTTATCTTTATTAATATTTTTATAGTTGTCTATTTTGATAACTTTCTACAAATAGTATATAATATAATCTTTTTATACTATTTCAATTTAAATAAAATTTCTAAACTGATCCACTTGTGAATGAAGTTACAAGACAAAACATTATTGTAAGTTACAGGACCTTTTATTTGATGGCAAATCAGATATGACAAATAAAATTTGAGTAACTTAATGATCTGTATCGTTTTCCTTTGTTCTTTGTGCTTTCTGCTCAACATTGCATCCAGCACAATCACAAGAACTAGCCAGTATTTTTCTTTATTCTATTTTTTTCTTATCAAGCAAAGAAGAAATTTCCAAGCCTTCAAGAATAAAAATCATATATAGGCTCTGTAGTTGGTTCTAAATATATATATAATAATAATGAAAATGGAGTAAAGTGGTATTTGTAAATGACTTTATGAGAACACCATACTAACTCCCAACTCTTGCAATTTTTTATAGTAATGTTTTAGATAACATAGAGGATATGCACTAGCTAATACAATAGCAAATATGTAGTAATCTTGGAGTAGAAAAACAAAAGCATTGAAATTGGGCATAAGAAATTTAGAGTCACTCAAAAAAAGTTACCTACCTCATATCCATTATTTTAAAGGCCTAGCAAAGTATTATAATTAGAATCAAAGTTACTAAAAGATACAAGAAGTAATTCATACAAATTTAAATTAATTCTTAGTGGGAATAGAGTTGGATTTACCTGTAAATCATTTGGAATTTATGCAATATATATGAAAGCAATACAGCTATAGTTATAAATATGAGTATATAGTACAGAGTGCAGAGTATTATTGAAAAAAATTTGAAACAAATGTGCATATTCATGTAAGGGTACTAATAAGGCATACAAATGTGTATATTTGTATATGTATGGAGTGAGATAGGTGTGTACACTCTACACCGCTCTCAAATTAAGTTAAGTGTAATAATATATGAGTATAGTGTGCAGGAGAGTGCTGTCAAAAAAAAAACAAATATGCATATTTATGTGGTATAATTAAGGCATAAGAATGCATAGGTTCATGTGTGATATAGATGAAGCAGACATATACACCTGATACCATTCTCAAATTAAGGGTAGGAGTAATAGTATAGAGTATATAATAGAGCACCATTAGAAAAAAAAGGAATAAATGCACATGTTCATATAGGTATAATTAAGGCATCTAAATGTGCATGTTCATGTGTAATATAGATAAAGCAGATATGTACACTATATTATTCTCAAATTAATATTAAGAGCAATAGTATAAAGTATATAATAGAGTACTATAAAAAAAAAAGAAAAATGAATAGATGCACATGTTTGTGTTAAAAATAAGATGTGTGATGCATAAGTTCAGGTATGTATATAAGTAAAGGTGCATGTATAGATTTAAAGAGTATTGCTATAGAGTTATGTGAATATGTACACTCTACACCGCTCTCAAATTAGCTCTATATATTGACAATAGTCATGCTAGGGTTATTATTATGAGGATAATTTGATGCTTATATGAAATTGAGGCTTATAAAACAAGCAATAGCATATAATTGTATGAAATGGAGACTATAGATACATGTATTAGATTATAGATAAAAATACTTATAGGAATAAATGCATTTAGCACCTGCCTGTTGTCATGTGTAACAGGTTGAATGCATTGCACTATAGTATGGGCTCAAACTTGTTGCTATTGTTATATGAACTGAGTTAAATATGCTATACTATAGCATGGGCTTGAACTCATTAATATTTTTATGTGAACAAAGTTGAATGTGCTACACTATAGCATGGGCTTGAACTTGTTGATATTGTTTTGTGAACTGAGTTGAATGCACTGCACTATAGCATGGGCTCAAACTCTTTGATGTTGTCAGGTGTACAAGTTGAATATGCTGCACCATAGTATGAGCTCGAACTTGCTGTTATAAAATTGATATTGTATGTAATGAGTTGAATATGCTGCACCATAAGCGTGGACTTGGGCTCACTATTAAAAAAAAAAAGGATGCACTATACCTTAGCATTGAATTATACTTGGTCACATGACATATCACATGTATATAAAGTTGTTGTAAGCACAGTATATGTAGAGTTTTTATGAGCACAGTATGTAATAATAGAAGAGAAAAGTAATAAAGAGGAACAGTACTCCTATTATGTATCTTCATAATCCCTAATAAAAAGAGTGTTTAATATGAAATCTAAGAAGAATAATAAAGGATAACAGTTTATCGGTATATAGAGTATAAAGGTAATAATATATGAGTATAGAGTACAAGTACCATTAAAAAAAAAGAAAAAAGGAAAAATAAGTAAATGCGCATGTTTGTATGAATAAAAATAAGATATATGAATATACATGTTCATGTATAATATAGATGAGGGTATAAATAAGGAATATGGTTATATATGTTTGAATGTGTATATAAGCGAAGTGAGTGTATATGCCCACTCATAGTATTTTTGGCCAATGTTCATATGCATGTATAAAATTAAGCAGGTGTGTATATCCACAATGCTTTAAAGGTTAAGGTTAAGAGTAATAATATAAGTGGATAGTATATAGTATTGCCAGTTTTGAAAAAAAAAGAGAAGAAAGAAGCATATAAAGGTATGTTCTGGTATATATAGATTTATGCAAGTATATACACTCTAAACTGCTCTCAAATTAAGGGGTAACAGTAAATCTTTATTGAAAATGAGTATATTATTAAGCAAAAAAAAAGAGAAAAACCTAAAAGAATGCACATGTTCAGGTAAGAGTATAATATGTTGCATAAATGCATATGTTTATCTGTGCATATAAGTAAGGTGGGCATTGACTAATAATGCCTGATGAACTTATATCAAAATAGTTGCATCAGGTGTCTATAGTGTGCACACTTATACTGCTCTCAAATTAAAGAGTAATATAGTTGCTGAGCAAAAAAAAAAAGATCAAACAAATGAACGCAAGTGTATGTTTATATGTGTATAGTTATATACCCTACACTACACTCGAAATTAAAGAGCATTGGTATATAGGTTTATGAAACAGGTACATTGTTGATCAAAAAAAATTGAAGAAAAAAAAAGAGAGAACAAATGTACAGATTTGTGTATAAATATGAAAAAGACCTGTGCAAGATATATTGTGTGTGCATATAAATGAGGTGAGTGTGTTCATCCTATACACGTTACTCTGGTTATATCGACATTCTCCAGCAATAGAAAAATTGTCGATATATCCAGAAGTCAGTTAAATAAGCATCTCTATCTATACCGACATTATATTGATATTGCGCAGATATGTCGGCTTAGGCAGAGGTAAATTTTTTGTTTTCACCAAGCTTATACTAAGAATAATAAACTTAGCAAAATGAATTTATTTTGGCTCAAAATGAATTTGTTTTATGTTTAGCATAAAATAAATTCATCATATATTTGTATAAAATGATAAATAAATTTATTTTATGCTTATTGTTTTATACTAAGCTTAGTATAAAGCAAATTTAAAAATTAATTTGATTGGTACACCTATAACGACAGTTGGTTTATAAAAATTGTCACTATATCCGGCAATAAAAATTATCTTAAATAATTTTTTAATATTAAAATTGTCGGTATGTCGTTATGATCAATATCTTTTATAATTGTCGGTATAACCAATGAATTTTTAACATTATAGATTTTTTTTGAAAAAAATGTCGATATAACCAGCTGTCAGTTAATTTGGCTGTTGGTATAATCAGAGTGACGTGTACCTCTCTCAAATTAAAGAGTAATGGTACAGAATGGGTGTACTGTTGATCAGAAAAAAAAAAGAAAAAGAGAAACAAACATACTGGTTCGTATAGGACAATCAAGATAAATATTTAGTAGCTAAATTATCCAAAACAGATTAGTAAATCACAATATATTAACAGTATATTAGCAATATCATCTGCAAATTTTATATATAGATATATATCGATTACTAACTGGTAAGATATATATCGATACCCATCACCCCTGCTGATTACTATCGATAGTGATAGTAATCGATATATATCGATATATCAATTACTATCAATAGTGATAGTAATCGATATATATCGATATATCGATTACTATCACTATCGATAGTAAAAGGCAGGGGTGATGGGTATTGATATATATTGATATATCGATTATAATTGATAGTAATAGTAATCGATATATATCGATATATATCGGGTAGCAATCAAATCGCTGACAATCACTTCACAGACATCAACCTATACTGACAATCATTTTACTGACAAGCTTTTTTTACTGACACAAAATTTGCCGATACTGGATTTACTGACAAGTTCCTTTTTACCGACAAGTTGATTTTACCGACACACACTTTACCGACAGTTATATTTACCGACAAAATCAACTTACTGACAAGCTCATTTTACCGAAAATAGAATATACCACAAGCTTATTCTACTGACAATACAATTCGTCAACAATACGATTTGCTGACAATACAATTGCTGACAATACAACTCGTTGACATATGAGACCACAGCAATGTAATAAACTACTAAGAATAATTACGTATTATGCAATTTATTAATAATGACAATAAAAATTGCACATTTTATTAATGATGATAATAATAATTATTGTAACAGCTGATGCTGAAGTTATGACCTATTTTGATATAAAATTTTAAAATTTTCTTTGGATATTTTTTTCGTCTTTGTCTTAGGGTAGGGTTTGGGTATAGATTTATAGAGTATATATGGATTTTAGCAGAGCTTATAGTTTCAAATCGAGACTCTATAACTTCAGCATGCATCAACTGTGATATTTAAGGCATCTGGCGAATTGTTTGTCAGCGAATTGTTTATCAGTGAATTGTATTGTCGGTAGAATAATCTTGTCAGTAAATTCTATTTTCGGTAAAATGAACTTGTTGGTAAGTTGGTTTTGTCGGTAAAATTAACTGTTGGTGAAGTGTGTGTCGGTGAAATCAACGTGTCAGTGAAAACATGCTTGTCGGCAAATTGAGTGTAGCAAGTTATTTGTCAGTAAAAAAAGCTTGTTGGTAAAATGGTTGTCAGTGTGGTATTATGTCTGTAAAGTGATTGTTAGTGAAATAATACGAATCCATATATATCAATATTAATCGATATATATCTGATATAATATCAATTAATAATTATTATATTCACATAATCATGCTTTTTGAATATTTTACAGGTTTTCGCAAGTTTTGCAATTTAATTATAAATTTTTATTTATTTATTGTTATTATATAATATTTTAATTTATTAAATATACAATATTCACAAGTTTTCGCTATTTAATATAAATTTTTTTTTATTATATATTATATTTTAAATATTACTTACATATATTATATATCGGTTTTACTAAATCACACCACTGGTGCTCAACACCACAATGATTTTCACCAATCAAATTTTATAAATGCAGTATAACGTAAAGATCAGGTGTAATATAAAATTTTTGTTGTTTTGTTAATTTTTTAAAAAATACCTTCTAACTCAAAATTTTACCTATGAAACCACCTTTTTTTTAAAAAAAAACCCCCTTGCGAAATTTTACTATATACTATGCCTCACCCTAACTCTAACTATTAACTCTAACTCAACATTTATCAACTTTAACTCTTGTTTATTTTTTTTTTGTTTATTTTTTTGATATTGATCTTCACATTACACCGCATACTGGTGTTGGGTACCAATGGTGCGATTTAGTACTACTGATATATATTATTATAAAAAAATAAAAAAAATAAATCCAAAAAAAAACGAAACCAAAAAAAATTAAAAAAATAAAAACAAAAAAAATAAACTATTATATTCTTTATATTCGCTTATATTCACTTATATTCATTTATATTCGCTTATATTTGCTACTTCTTGCAAAGTGCCAGAAAGTTAGGTTGTTTTCTTGCAAAGTTCTGAAAGAAGTAAGGAATAAATAAAATAAAATAAAAAAAATAAGTAAAAAAAACAAACAAAAAACAAAAAACAAAACCGAAAAAATAACAAAAAAAACAAACCTGAAAAAAAATAAACTATTATATTTCGCTCATATTCGCTTATATTCGATTATATTCATTCATATTCGTGACTTCTTGCAAAGTACTAGAGATGTTAGAATTGGTGTTCTTGTAAAGTGC
>QKWP01001893.1:11121-47766 GCA_003550325.1 Gigaspora rosea
GATGATTTGGGGATGAAATTTTTGTAACGTGGTCAAAACACTGTGTAATTGTTAAAGATCTGTTAATCATTATATATCGTTTCAAGTAATTACCTGTGTAATCGTTAAAGATCTGTTAATCGTTATATATTGTTTTAAATAATTCTGATTATAATCGATTTGTAGATATATAACGATTTAATATAGAAAATGATATATATCTATTTAGATATATATCGATTTTTAACCAGTTAATCGATATATATCGTTATTTTTTAATTGATATAAAACGATTAACTGTTATATATTGATTAATATCTATACATAAAATTTCCTGATGGTGTTTTCTTTCGATAAAATAGTATAAAATAGCTCTTCGTAATATAGACATAGAAAGTTTCACAGCATAAGCTTGGTCTTTGATTCTCTTTAGCTAAGGGCAAGCAATAGGCCTGTTATAATAACATCTATTTTTTTCATAAGTCTAAGTGGCAGCAATTGCTGCTCTTAGCTAAGTATGGATCGTAGGTACAGTAGCCTAAATCTTAGTTTTGTAAAATTTAATATACAACATATACTATATATCAGTGTTGGCAATTCCAAATGAACATGACCAAATAACCAAATGAATTGGTCATTGGTCATTTGGTCATTTGAAATTTGAAATGACCTAATGATCTAATATAAAAATTATAAGAATTATAAAAATTATAAAAATTAATAATAACTAGCATCACCCAGTATAAAACTTGTCTACATTATAAATTTAATGTATTTTAAATAAGAACATGATTTTAATATTTTGTTTGTTTATTATACTATTCAATAGGTCGATATAAATAAATTACACTTTGAACTTATACTGGCTTTCAGTTTTTTGTGTGTATATACTGTAACAAGCCACTAATTTTTTTGTTGCAAAATTCAAAGAAACTATTAAAATATAGACTTAATAATATGCAAATTAATAATAAAATTGATTTAGTAAATTCATAAAACCAACATGTGCATAAAAATGAAGAATAAGTTTATATTTATTAAAAAAAATAATGTTAAAGATTTTGCATTGGATATTGAATCCAAATTATGTCTCATTAAAAAAAAATCGAACTTAAATGTACATACAATCTTAAGTATTTGAATTTAAATATTCAATATTTACATTGGTTAAATAAATTCTTCAAAAAATTCGAATAAATAAATAAATGCAATTATTGTAAAACGCACCTATGCTGTTTTACACCTATCATATATTTTTATTGATGTTTTTTAGATTTCTATGTTTGTATATAAAATTTTAACGCAAAGTCTTTTCATGCTGGAGTTAGTATTTAAATTTGGATTAGAGGTAAAGATGCGATCCATGATCAGTTTTTCTATCTAAAATTTAATGAATATCCTTATATCCAAAATCTTTATAATAATTTTGTTATATAAAATTAAACTAATGATATACAGATCGTATCTCTAATTGAGAGCATCGAACATCTTTTATCTAAGACTCCCCATATTAATTAATTATCTAATTTTTGAGATAATGCATTAATGCATACATCGGTGTAAAGCATCATGAGTACGTATTAGTAAAAGTCAATAAATAATAAATAAATAAAATAAAATAAATAAATAAACAAATAAATAAATTGGATTTATTTTTTTATTATTTGAACTAGCCAGTATCTTCTATTTTCCTGTACCCACGAGTTTTATAGAAACTGTAAAATAATAAAATTATATTCTAAAATATAAAATTAAATGTTTGATGCGGTCTGTGAATTAGTCATCATGATGAAAGATTTGTAATAAGACAAAAAACTATTCTTAGGTTTAATAAGCTTAAATTATAGCAGCTTCACTTATATTGTAGTATTAATTACTTATGAGAGTTAGCAAAGGTAGTAGTACTTCGATCCTATTCTTTAATTAAAGGCCATTCAAATCGAATCTGAATACTACTTTGTATATAATCTGAATTCAGACGAATCTGGATTTAATTATTTAATCCGTATAGTGATGCGAATGGCTAAGGCTAAGCCGCAAGCCTATCGGCTAAGCCGAGCCAATTATTGGCTTGGCTAAGGGTCTACTAATAAAGTATCGGCTCTAGAAACGGCTTGGCTAAAGACCTGAAGCCGAACATAGCCGAACATGAAGCTGCGAGCTGATGGGGGTCAATAGCACATGACAATTAGCCAATAGTAGATCATTTAGTATCGTGACTAATACGCAACGTTTAAACTTTTTACATGTAAAAAATATTATATGATCTACTTTTGGCCCACTTTCTTTCTTGTAGTTTGTTTTTTTAAAAAAAAAATTTTTGTCTTATTTATATATAATTAATAGACAGCAAGACCTTAAAATAATTTAAATGTATTAGCGCTAGATAATTTAGAATAAGTCAGTCTAAGTAATAAAAATTCAAAGTTCGCATGACGGTATTTTTAGATCAATGACGCTTTCATTTAATTTAATTTTATTGTTAATATATTCTCTCATCAGAATATAAAAAAATATATATGTAAATTATTTTGACTAATTCTCTTGACAAATACTTTGTAGTCACAACTATTGTATTTAGCTGCTTTACTAATGATTAATCATCAATTTTGATTTTCGTTGTATGATAGCTATTGTACCATCAACGAGTTCGCTGAAAATCCAACAAGTTTGAATTTTGTCATCCAAGGGAATATTTATTTGAAATCATTCATTTACATACAGTATTATCAACCGGTTTGCTTAGCAATTTGAATACAATTCACTCTTGTTATAGCGAACAGTTTATATAAAAAAACACCCTCTTGATATAGCGAGATTACCAATAGACTCTCGATATAGTGAAGAAAATCACACAGCCTGATCATTTTACTATAACGAGAGTGATCTGTAATAAAAATAAGCTAACAAACAAGCTAACCATGGCTTTGGAGCTTTAACTATAGCTTTGGAGCAGAGCCACTTCAAGCTGAGAAATCATGTTAATTCAGCTCAATTATTAGCCAATTTGTCTCTACATAGCTCATTAGTAGTTAATCATGAAATTTACATGAACAAAAATAAAAAAAATTAAGGCTTTTAAAAAAAATAAATAAAAAAAGAAAATCTTACGGTCATAGCCTCAAAAAATCCAATTAAAAGTGTTGAAATAGATTTCGCATAACCATGGTTAATAAATATAAAAAGAGTTCAAAAAGAGTTCAAAATATACCTGCCCAATTTTTTATAAAATTTAAAAATTAACCACAACTTTTTTACAAACATATTGTAATGGATAGTGATAATGATCTTTTTGAAATCGTTCCCGATAACAATACGGTTAAAAATGTCAATACTACAAGCAATAGTGCAAATATCGTTTCTGTTTCAAGAAAATCTAGCACTAGACTTCCCTCTCCCGTTAAACTTTTTTTTTACAAAAAACCATTAATAACAAGTCAGTACTTTGTAGTATTTGTAAAAGTGAATTCAGTATAACTACAGCTACTAGTAACTTACGTAAACACCTCGACTCTCGGCATCCAGGCTGGGAAGCAAACAAACCAATACCAAGTCAATAGCTTCTTACCTTTATACCCGAAGATACAATTTCAAACCAAATCCTTACACCAGCTCAAAAAGCCAAATTTAGTATGTTAGTAGCTGAATGGATTGTATCAGATACTTTACCTTTTTCTGTTGTTTCAAGTCAATCATTTGCTACTATGATCCGATATTTCAATGCTAATATAGACTTGCCTTCGCATGATGTTATTAAGTCTATAATTCAAAAAGCCTTCACTGTAATGCAAAGAGATATTCAACTTCTTTTTGAACAAATTTCTAGTAAAATTTCCATTACATTAGATATTTGGACCTCTCGTGCTAATGTACCTTTTATTTGTATCACTGCACATTGGATAGATAATAATTGGAATCTCAAGAATATCTTACTTGACATTTGTATGCTCCCTTATCCGCATACTGGTGAAGAAATTAATGCTAAATTGTGCTCTGTTTTTGTGGCTTTTAATATCACTGACAAGATTCTTTGTGCCACTACTGATGGAGGCGCTAACGTGGTTTTGGCAATGCGATTGCTAAAGGATAGTTTGATTTTAAAAAATTGTAATTTTTACTTTCAACCTCGTCGCTGCTTAACGTTATTTCATCATCATCGTCTATAACACAGGATTTTAAAGAACTTGGTCAAACGGTTGGTGAAGGTGAATCGACCCGTAAAATTCCATAGGATGTTTCAACTCGTTGGAACAGTACTTATCTTATGCTTTCAGCCTACGTAACCATGCCTACAACGATTTCAGCTATAATTAGACGTAATAAAAATTTTGAAAAATTTAAACTTACCCCACAAGATGAAACTAATCTTCAAGTCACAACACAGTTTCTAAAGCCATTTTATGAAACCACTAACGTTCTTTCTGGTAGCACATATACAACGTTAGGTATTTCAATTCTGCTAATCGACGACATCGTTGAAAATGTTTCAGCATGCATTCAGGATTCAACAAGTCCAGAATTTCTCAAAACAGCCGCAATTCAAATGTCAAAAAAAATTCAAAAATATACTAACGAAATTTATGACAAAACGGCATTTATAGCCGCTATTCTTGATCCTCAGATTAAACTAGAATTAATGCCTACTGACATGAATAATGAAGCAAATCGCATTATTTTTAATAATATTTTTCGATCAGAATACGCCGAACTTATTTTAAATAACTCCAGCACCTCCCTTACCTTCTCTATCTCCTCTACCACTCCTACCTCTTCTACAAATTTAAAAGTTCTGTTAAACTTAACATATACAGAGCAAATTGCTCAGAAAAGACAAAAAGCAAGTACCCTTACCAATAAACCAGATGAACTTACTCAATATTTAAATGAGGCTGTTTTATCTATGGACGTTGATCCTTTGAACTGGTGGAAGCTAAATCGTACCCGTTTTCCATATTTGTCTCAAATGGCCAAGAATTATTTAGCCATTCAATCGACATCAGTACCCTCCGAGCAAGTATTCTCCAAAGCAGGTGATACAGCTAGAGTCAAACGTGCACGCCTATCTGAGAAAAGTCTGCAAGCTCTTATGTGTGTTAATTCTTGGTTAAAATATGGAATTAAATTTCGTAAAGAATAATCACAAGTTATACACATGTAAGTACATACCTATATACAAATTTATTATTCAAATTTGTAACACAAATTATTTAATCTCTCTCATCGTTTAGCTAAAAAAAAAAAGCATTCTTTATTGTTGGAAATATAAATAGAATTTGTTGTTAAATATTTCTCGAGTTCATTACTGCCGCATAACAGTCAATAAATTGAAACTTATCCTGTGTATCAAATTTTATTGATTAAAATCTTTTATAAATCATATTTTAAAAAGCTGAGACATTGTTAAATTATTTACTTTCGTATAAATCTAATTATCTTAATTATAGTATGTTTAAGTGATTAATAAATAGTGGTTTGTTATAGATTGTCAGCTAATTCGGTCAAAAAACCCCTTACTTTTTGTTTGAGCCTAAGTTATTTAGTAAATTCTCACTTAAAGCTATTTTACGCTTTATAATAGTATAAATCTAACAATCTTAATTAAAGTATGTTTAAGTGATTAATAAGTAGTGGTTTGTTCAGCTAATTCAGTCAAAAAGCCCCTTACTTTTTGTTTGAGCCTAAGTTATTTAGTAAATCTTCATTTAAAGCTATTTCACGCTTTATAATATCGCTTATATGTATTTCATTTATTGATAACAAGAAATTTGTAAAAAAAAATTTTTTAAGATTTTTGTGAAATCATATTACCATTAGACGGCTCGGCTCGGCTTGAGGTTAATTGGCTTATAAGTGGCTTGGCTCTGGTTGCAGAGCCAAAGGATCGGCTCGGTGTAGTAAATGTTAGCCGTGAGCCGAGCCAAGCTGAGCCGTTCGCATCACTAAATCCGTATTTTATATGAATCGTTAGTACGATGGGTGGCACTTCGTGCCACCCATCGTACTAATGATTCATAACGATTTTACGCATAACGATAAAACTAAGTAGCAGGTAAATAATTACGGGTGAATATTTAGTAACGGACATCAAAGGAGGAGAAGGAGTAATGTTAACCGAAAAATTAATTCGACGGCCTTATTCTTAAATTTAAACATAAATAAAATTAATATAGTAAAGATCTAGCCAATAAAGTTGCAGAATTTAAGTTTGTGTAACTTCTACTTTTAAATGACCAAATGATAAATGACTTGGTCATTATTNTTAAGTTTGTGTAACTTCTACTTTTAAATGACCAAATGATAAATGACTTGGTCATTATTTTGGTCATTTGGTCATTTGGTCATTTAAAATTAAATAACCGGTCATTTGCCAATACTGCTATATATGGGGTGTTATATATTAAAACAGCACTTTTTTACTTATAATTTATTTTGAGATAATTGAGTTTAATCATTTGTTTTAATTTTCGGACGGATCTGGGATTAATTAAATTTCACGATTTTGATTGGTTAAATGTAACAGGTGACTATCGGGTAATCTCGTGATGTGTTGGTCCTATGCAGCTTCATATATTTTTTCTTTTACAATTATCTTGATTTATTATTATGCAAATCGACTTTCATTTATAATTGAAAAATATCGACCATGTCAAAATTTATATAAATCTAATGAAAACTCAATTTTCAAAAAATTGCAAAAAAGGGCTGTTTTAATGTGTAACACCCCATATAGTATCAAATTATATTAATAATAATAAATAAACTGCGACGGTATAATAAGCGTACAATTTTAATCACTCTTTCCGCTGATCCTCAATTTCTATACTAAAAATAAAAAAACAAAAATTTCTGACAAAACACTAAGATCGTTAATAGTAAACAGCACAAAAAAATAAAAGTGCTGAACTCAAAAACAATTTTACAAACAAAGAAAACCAAATCAAGCCCAAAGACAGGCCAAAATTTTCAACAAAAGCTTAGTAAACAATAGTGTATCGGCAGAAATACAAAAAGTGAGCGTTTTACAAAGACCCTGTAGTGCAGATCACTTAGAACAAAACAACAACATGTGCGTACATAATAGGAATAAACAAACCAAATAAGGAAACTGGGATGGAATAACGTGGAAGTACAACAAAGCAAAAGAGATAAACAAACATCAAAACAGTAAACAAAGATCAAAACAAATAAACAAACATGGTTAAAACATGTAAGCAAAAACTGGTAACAAGCTTAGATCTATAAATAGAAAATTAGAACATTATGGAACATCTAGTACAACATAGGGGATTATTTAACCGACAGGAGGGAGAAATTTTGGCAACACTAAAAGAATTACAAAACCATACCATTAAGAACGACAGAGAGGTAGCTAGCTTTCTGAGAATAACCAATCCAGAAACTGTGTATATCATTAGACAGGTAATAGAGCTATACGATTGGGAGTGTTACCAAGAAGCAATTGGAAAAAAAGAAAAGGTTAAGAAAAAGCGTTTTACCCCAGATCTTTTAGAAAATATTGCAAAAGAAACATTTAGTAGAAAATTAGCATTAACATTGTCAGAAACAGGAACAATAGATTATGGAAATAAGGAAATCGAATAGCAAATTTTAGCATTCCTAATAGTATAAAAGAAAAGGATCAAAGTGAAATAGAGAAGATAGAAAAAAATATAATTAAACACGAACCCAAGCCAAAAGAAGAAGAAACAATAGTGAAAGAAAAGGGGGAAAAGAAACATAGAATAGATGAAACGACCGAAGAAGCCCAAGGTGCAGATGGTAAAATGGAAAAAGATACAGAGAAATTTAGACAAGAAGACAAATTGGAACTCAAAAACAGCAAAGTCTACTTCACGATTTGGGATCTACCACACAGAATCTCCAAAAAACAAGTTTCGGAAATGGTCAAGAAATTTGGGCAACCAAGTGAGATTAGTATACTGCATAGTATGAATAACAAAACT
The DNA here is from genome assembly GCA_003550325.1 of Gigaspora rosea. Taxonomy (NCBI): domain Eukaryota; kingdom Fungi; phylum Glomeromycota; class Glomeromycetes; order Diversisporales; family Gigasporaceae; genus Gigaspora; species Gigaspora rosea. Next base: position 19,065 of record QKWP01001893.1, read on the forward strand.
AGAGAGAAGTAGAATAGAGTATAATGGAAGAAGGTATTAAAGGAAAAATAGAAACAAATTGGATTTTACTATTAAGAAATAGTCAGTCAGCAAGAATTACAGCTGGGAGAAGCGAAAGAATAGAGTTAGAAAAGAGACGGAGAATTTATGCAAGAATCAGAAATCTCCTACGATTTACAAAAGAAGTTCTATTATTAAGACAATTCAGGAGTATCAATGCGAAAGCAGTGCACATATTTCAAAACAAAAATGGAAATCCAAAAAGTCAAGCGGTAATCGAATTTGAGAATGAAGAAGACAGAGAAAGAGCCTTAGAAAGGAAACTAAAATACTTCAACTATTCAATAGAATGGGAGTATTCAGTACTATATAGAAAAGATGATGATTGTGTAGCAACGTCGCATAGGGTAATATCAAGAAGGCCCTCAATGACGCAGTACAACCAGGTCTCACAAACAAAAAGAGAGAAACACGATAGAAGGGAATGGCAAGGAAAAAGGGAAATGAAGAAAAAAGAGAAGGCTCTGCAAGATATAAATGAAAGTGTGCGCATTAAAGAAGAGGCAGATCTAGAAAGACATAAATTAGAAGAATTAGCACAAAGATTAGTAGAGGAGATTAAAGATAAACTAATCTGGGAACTCTTGAATAGCATGAAGATAGGGGCGGGGATACCCCAACGCTCCTGAATTGGGCGCTACAGTTGATTCAAAAAACATAGCCATAGAGAGTGGGTTCAGCTCTAGGGCTAAAAAATATAAAGGAAAAGAACCCAAAACTAGGGAGGATATGGCGGAAAAGAAAAGGAGGTTAAAGTTCTTGAAGTTAGGAGTACATAATATAAATGGTATTAAGAGGAATACACATAGGTTACAGGAGTTGGTTGATTTTAGCGAAGAGCACGGTCTTAATGTGGTAGGGATAACAGAGACAAACGTAAAGGAAAAAGAAGCTAAATTTATGGAAGTTCAAAGGAAGGGGTACAGGGATTACTGGTCAAGCTCAGACCAGGATAAGCATAAAGGCTCAGGCGTCAGTCTTCTGGTTGATGGCACATGGAGTAAACATATTACGAAAGTAGAAAGCCCAAGTGCTTATGCACTTAAAGTAAGCTTTACGTTTAAGAAAGCAGCTATTTTATGCTGGGTCATATATCTGCCCCCGAATGACAGGAGAATACAAAATGAGATACAAAGGACAATAACTAGGGATGTTTGCGTAGCTAAAAAGAATATTTCCTTTGTAATAATGGGGGATTTTAATAGAATTATGGATGTAACGATGGATACAACAAACTCTTCCATCAAGAAGCAAAAGAATTTACTATTAACAGAATGGCTAAGAAGCACAGGCTTTGTAGAAGCATTTTGCTACTGCAATCCTACTCAAAGAAAATTTACCTGGACAAATGGTATGACTAGAACAAGAATCGACCAAATTTGGACTTCTAGTTCACTAAAATTAGGAGTAGAGAGCAGCGATATTAAAGAAATGGATCTCATAACGGGAAGTGATCACAACCTGGTATGGGTAGAAATTAATACTTCGAAAGTATTAAAATTTACCCAAAGAGTAAGAGAAAGGGCAGACTTCCCTAAACAAAAGATATTCTCTATAAAGAAGCTACAGAAGAAGTATGGAAGGATTATAGATCAACGTTAGAAAAAATATTAGCGAATGGAAAAAAAATAAACAGTAAAACCGAGGTGGAGAAAGGTAAAGATATAGAAAACATAAACATAGAGGAACTAATAAATGAGAAGTGAGAAGTGATTGAAAAAGCTGTTCTAGAGGCAGCATCCAGGCATATTCCTTCGAAAATAATTAAATACAGACCGGAAGAAGTTACCAAGCATTTCGATCGATCCCCTTTATTCCGTGACGTAAAGAATCTTAGAAGATTAATGAGACGGACAAAAAAGGATTTAGGCCAAAATTTAGATGAAATAGATAATCTTCTAATAAATGTACAGGTTCAAGATATCAATGAGAGGCATGAAACTGGAGTATCACAGATAGAAGGAAAGTGGACAGAAGAGTGGATCGAACAAACCAAAGGATGGATTAAAACTCTAGAACGAAAGCTAAAAGAAGAGGAGAAAAGAAGGATAGAAAAGAACATTGTAGAGAACATAGAGAGAAGGTATAATATGATCGAAAGGAGTGAGAAGATAATGCTGAATAGTATATTAGAGAGGCCATGAAGAAAGATAATAATAGACAAGATAGTAAGAGAGGAAAACATCCCAAACATATATAGATCACTGATAACAGAACCGGAGCAGGTTAAAGAAGAAACAGATAAATTTTTTAAGAAACAATTTAGAAAACGGCAGCATTTGTTTGCACAACTACCAGAAGACTGGAGGAGTGAATATGCACCAAAGGAGTGGATTAGTGAGGAGCGGTATGAAGAAATAATGTCACTGATCCTAGAAGCAGAATGGGAAGAGAACCTTAGAATTGCAAAAAAAGACACTGCTCCAGGAATGTCAGTGATCAGTTACATTATGATACAAAAAGCAGGGCCTAAAGCAACAGGAAGATTCTTGAAGCTGATGAACCTGGTGTTAAAGCATAGCATCTTCCCAAGGAAATGGAAAGTGGATCAAATATTCCCGATTTCCAAAATGTCTGAGTGGGATTTTTCCTTAGCAAGTACACGACCAATAATGTTACTAGAAACATTTCGAAAAAGTTTAGTACGAATAGTTCAAAAAAGGCTTAGTAGAGTGTTTCTAGAGCACAATATACTTCGGGGTCTTAATTTTGCAGGCTTACCTGGTGAAAGTACAGAGGCCCCAATTTATACTCTAAGTAATATCCTGGAAAAAGCTAAAGAAGAGAGAAAAGAACTATGGATATTACTACAGGATATTAAGAAGGCCTTCAATTCAGTTCCTCTAGAAAGTATTAGACAGGCGTGTACAAGAATTAAGATTCCCCAGAAAGCCACAAATTTTCTGCTAGAGATATTTAGTAAAAGAAGGGTTAGAGTTATCATAAAGTTCGGCTTGTCAGAAGGTTTTCAAGCGGAGGATGGGATCGACCAAGGGGAGGTGATTTCACCTCTTGTATGGAGAATAATTTACGATCTGTTGTTGTGCAGAATACAAGCTCTAAAGAAAGGGTATAGCATGGACATACGAAAACCTTCTGAGTTTTTAATGCCGTTTGGAAAAAAAAGGGTCTTAATATAAGCTGCCTAGCATTTGCAGATGATACAACATTCATAGCGAGTACACAAAGTGATCTGCAAGATATACTAGACAAAGCAAATGAGTTCTATTGTATAAATGATATAGACATAAACCCAAAGAAATCGGAGATGGTTGTAGTAAATTCGAGGGTGACACCGAGCCAAAAAACAGTAAAGTTAGAAAGAGAAAGAGCAGAGGTCAGGGCATTAGAAGCAGAGAAGTCAGCTCGCTTTCTTGGAGTTTGGATTACAGCAAAAGCATTTATAAGCAGTGTATAAACAAATTCAAGAGAGAAACATTCATATTTACAAGCCTAGTTAAAAATAAACAAATATCGATAGGCCAAATGAAATACCTAAATAATAAGGTACTGCTACCACGGTTGGAGTATAGAGCGCTAATCTGTCTCCTAGATAAAAGAACATGTGACAAAGTTCATCAACCAGTTCTTAGATTAGCTAAGTGGAAAGCAGATATCACGTCAATGGCTGCCAATAGTATAACAAACTATAAGGAACTTCTGGGTATCAAAAGTCTTTGGCAAAAACATACGGAGCAAATGCTAGCGGAATGGGTAATTAGAATCAATGATACAGGAGTACTTGGCCAGTCGACAAGATTGAGGCTTAAAAAGTCATAACAGGAAATATGTAGCCCCAAACTGATATGGACACTTGACCAGAGCTGGTTAGGAATTACGAAGTTCAAATATAATCTTAACGCAAGAATCCTGAAATTGGCAAAGGAGTTGGATATAGAAGTGAGGTCGGAATATAATTATAATGAATAGTGGTTCTTCCAAGAGCCGGATAGAGAATCTAAAACAATTATAGAAGTATTAATAGAACATGATAAATTGAAAAATTGGGAGAAACTCAGAGGAAGAGATGTATGGTACATGAACTAGTTGTTAGACCCAATGGGTGATAGACTGGTAACTTGGCAGCAGACTAAGAAATTGTCCAATCAATGATCAAGCGGGAAAAAAGCAACTTGGTTTCAGTCAATAGAAAATATTACGTTGGCAAATATCCATACTCGTAAGGTAAAAGAGGCATTTAAGACACAGGGACCAAATGGCTCAGCCCTGAAGCTGCAACGCAAGCCAATTTCAAAGAAACGAAGCAAACGAGAATGGGTAATAGTGGATGAAAATAAAGAAAACCAGCCAACCATTGGTTGAGTAACTACAAAAAGGACATATTTCACAGATATTATCTGCTATGAGAGTAATGGTAAAAGCAAGAATTAGACAGAAGTGAAAAGTCCTAACAAAGTGCTCCAAGAAAAGTCGAGTAATGGAGTTAAAAGAACAAGAACAGAAAAGCTAATAGATATATCACCATGGATGAAATTTACAAAAAGAGAGCTGAATCTAGTGCTGCAATAATTTTAGTTAAAAAGGCTATTGGTAGGCCCAGAATACGAGAGTGGATAAAAATAAATAACCTTATGATGCTAGCGGCGATAAAAGTAGTAGTACAGAGCAAGGAAATAGAAATGGTGCTTGAGAAAGTGAAGGCACATGCAGGTGACGAACAGAATGAAAGAGCAGACCGAATAGCAAAAGAAGGAGGAGAAGTAGGTGCCTCAACAGGAGTCAAACGGGTTATGACAGAAAATATGGTCTTCCGGCCAGTCTGGAATGGGTTAGAGATAGAATGCTCTCCGAAAGAATTTATAAAGCAGATATTAACAATGGCTGCTAGAGCAAAGTGGACATTCGACATTCAATCAAGGAACCCACGATGAGATCCATCAGAAGCGAGTGAACCAAAAGAACTGGAAACCCTTTTTTGCCCTGATGAAGAAGCATAGTAAGCTACAGGGCGAGAGTAAAAAGGAAAATGGCTCATGGAGTTTTCGTATAAAGTGCATAAATAAGCTATTGCTGACTCTGATGAAACGATGAATACACGACCCAGAGTTGTATCAAGATGCTCAGTGCAGGAAATGCAAAGAAGAAAAAGAATCTTTTGAGCACTTATCTACATGCCCATATGATATAGAGGTATGGACAAAAAAGGAAGAAGAAATCCTGGACAGTATTAAGGAAGAGTTAAGACATAAGGATGGGATAGTTTTAGGCCTAGACCGGCTAAAAGAAGTTTTTATATCCAGGGAGATGAATGAGTATAAGAATCGGCACATAGAGTGGTCAAGAGAGTTTCTGGCAGATGATATAGGATCATCTTTAGAAAGAATGGACCTTTCTAAAAATAAGGCCCGGAACGTAGCTGTGGCTTTTCTCGATAAATGGTTGACTGTCTTCCAGAGAGAAATATGGAAAGAACGCTGCTCAATAGTTAACGAATAGGAAAAAGACTGTGGAATCACTCGAGGGCAAAAAAGAAAAGGGACCAAGAAGAGAAGAAAAAAGAAAAGAAAACCGGAAGAGAAAAAGAAAAGAAGTGATAACCCGGATGAGGGAACAGGAGAAGAAGAATCGGTAGTAAAAAATAGAAGACCGAGACGGAGCTGGACAGAAATTTTAAGTACCGTGAAGGAAGAAGTATATGCATAGATTGGACAAGGGGTCCATGCGAGCTGGAATACAAAATAGATAGCAGTTTTGACAGGCGGCAAACCCTGACTGTAAATCTAGGTGGTTCTTCTTTATTGAAAAAAAGAAATCTAGGGAGGAAAAGTTTGTTATAGCAGGTCATACTTAGGTATCTCTAAGACAACTGGGTGGGTCACACTTTAGTATTAGTACCAAAAATGGCAAACTTTGTAAGATAAAATAGTATATTTTAAATTTTACAAAAGTAAAATAAAGTTGTGACAAGACTGCCGAATTTTAAAAAAAAAAATAAATAAATAAATAAATAAACTGCGACAAGATCTCGCTTAAAAAAAAAAAAAAAAAAAAAAATTAATCAGCATATTAAACTACATTATGCTAGTATATTTAATTTTATATTTCTTGAAAATTTCAAAGAAGATACTAACTAGTATCGGTGCACTATTCCACTAATTGAATAACTTCGTAGCGAACGTCTCTATAGGAAATCATGTTGCATCATATTGCATCATGCCATAATGAGAAGGTCTGTAATCAATAGAAATATTATATACAAACAATAACAACACTTAGTAGAAGTTCAGTGATGTTCTAACTTGCCGGAATGTTCTTTTTTCTAGATCTTTTTCTAAATTCGAAAGTAGTTGAAGTTTAAAACATGTCGAATAAACCGTAGCCAACATGAAAAAAAAATTACTATGTTATATTTATTCTACAATTTTTATTAGTCCAGGTAACGCTTTGCTTAATTATTTAAGCTACAACAGTTATTTGCAATTTTTTCTTTTGTTGTTTTTTCTTTAATATGTCTGATTTCGTTGATTTTTTTTGTTTAGTTCATCCAATTCACTGACTATTATTATCGTTTTATATTTAGGTCTCTTTGCTAAAACCAAAATATTTTTTTTTCCCTTCGGTACACCTCATACCACATCTATGCCCCTACTACCGCTTTATCAGATTTCCGATATCACCGTATACAGGGACTTCTCCGGAGAGAGTACGACTAAGATCGGCATTATTCACCAGTTACCTTATTGGCCCTAGCGACGGTGCCCTGCACCAACTACCGGAATAGTCAGATTAAGTACAACCAGAGGATTTTAACCTCTTAGCCAGACTTGCGCTATGAGTTCATGTAGTATCATGAATATCAGACTTAGGCCTCATATTACGTCTCATGACTTCGGTTAGTCCAAATCGGGTTCTAACTCGTTTCGCTTCACTGCCACAGATTTGATAACGGCAGCTGTCCAATTAAGTCCGTCAATCGATCAGTTCTATAACCGGCTGGCTTATTCATTTTGCCTCTGGGAGGATTTGAACTGGCAACCTTCGATTTGCAATCTGGGAGCATAACCGCTATGCTATCGACCCGCAGGTCTGCTAAAACCAAAATATTAAGAAATAGGAATTCGATTATTGTATTAAAAACTTCTAAAATTAAAGATGGATTTTTTTAATCAAATAAATATGTCGCTTACTACTAAGCCAAAACTACAAAACTATATTTAAAATGTTGACTGGCCTGCAAATAAGTTTATATTATTTTATTATATATATATTACTTAATAGTATGTATAAGTATTTCGATAGCCTATTTAATAAAAATTTTTATTATTAAAGATTGTTTAACAGCTAGAAAAACGAGGTTTAGGGGTGTAGGCTTGATTGATTTGCTAGTGATTGTGATGTGCACACTAAAATAACGTTATTTAGGGTATTGTTGTGTTAGCTAGTACCCGGATATGAAAGGTTTTTTCAAAATTCTTAGAATTCAAGAATATTCACCAAGTTTAACGATTGTCTAATCAATAGTGTGTCATGTGCATAGGGAGGTTGCTGCTAATTGGCCGATTCTCACATAATAAACCCAAGCTTTTCTGAAATTTGAGAAAGTTCTCCATGCTATTTTGCAAGGAATAAATATGCTTAAAAATAAAAGGTCAGTTTCATAAGGAAAAATTTAAGTTATAATAGTTATATGATTTGTTTTAAAATATTCTAAAAAATATTTTGCATACTGTACTATACGCGATATATCACTAGTTCTGACCCAGGTCGAGTGACCCAGTGTCTGAAATTCAATTTTTAAATTAGTTGCGGGCTGCAACTAAATAAAAAAAAATAGTTGCAGATTATAAGAATTTATAAAAATTTAGTTGCGCGTATAAGCATTTAATCAAAATTTATAAGTAAAAGAAGTTGTGGAATTTGCACATGCACTTCAGATTTTGGTTGCGGAAATTTAAAATTTGTTGCGGTCTGCAGACTCCGCAACCCAATTTCAGACACTGGGGTGACCTGTATGGGTCAGGGCAGAAATTGTTATAACCTGGATCAAATGCGATGGTATTGAAAAATGCAAAAATTGGAAAAAATTAATGTATAACATTTTTTTTTTTTTTTTTTAGAATTAGACTAATCAAATTTTTTATATCACCTGGGTAACCCGAGTTACCACTTGCAGGTGTCCCATAGTAGAATTTTTTCTACTACCCAGTGTTCACTCAGGTAATCTGTGTGACCCACTCACAGGTCACCTGAGTTGGGATTTTCATGACAGATCAGAACACTATCAATAGCAACTTGCATATGTATTACGATAATTGATCGTGATTGTTTTTTTTTTTTTATATCAAAGTTTCCGCTCTGGGTAATAATCAAGCCTGTGGATCAAGGGCACCTCTTTGGGCGCACTCACAATTGTTACATTGAATGAGAGTACAACTAGCCACACGTACAACTTTTGCTTGTCTAATTAAAGTAGTCCACCTGAAGGTTCTACACTAGCTGCCATACCTACAACCCAACTAGTGGATTGCCTATTTAAACCCTCTGGTCCAACGCTTCGCATGTCAATCCTACTTGTGATCACCAGTACAGCCCTCCGATACATTAGTCAGTCGAAGACAGTTCTGGATGCTAACTACATCCCCTTAGGACTAATTTATCCTCGCGGTACACTTGGTAGAGCAGTCTCTGTCCCACACAGGTATTACTTACACTTCAGTAACTTACGCACTCACCGAGGCAAGCAACTTACAGTTAGAGGATACCTAACCACTACCATTACCTACTTCTGCCCTTGTAAGGTTCACACCGACCCTGGTACCCACCATTACTTTCCTACCGGTCTATCACCAGATACTCCAAACTTCCAATCCAGTTGGCCCGGAAGGGTTAATCTACCCAGCATTAGGTGCTACTATGGTTTTTTTTCTATTGGTACCTAATTCCAGAACATAGGTCCTTTTCCTCCGGTACGACTCCAGCAGCCAGGTTGGTGGACCCTTTTCTCCGAAGGTCATATCGTCCAGTTTTCCAGCTCCGGTTTCCAATATTCTGGTTCTGGTAACACCATCAAAGATCGTTGCTACCTCCTTACTCGGGACTTTCCAAATGGGTTTCCATTTCCCCAGTTCCTTGGATTTGTCTGTATCACCAAATACAATTTCGCCCGAAAGCTCCCATTCGAGATGGTAACCAAGCACTACAGGTGATATACCCAACCAATCGACAGGAAACAGTTACTGTAACACAGGTCTATTTTTCCAAAGCATCACTAGTGAGATTTGAACCCTAGACCTGCACTTGGGAGTGACAACTTACCAACTTCCCTAAGTCACCACACCCTTCATTAATTGTGATTGTATCGATAAACAAATAATTATGTAATGCAATTGCGCAAACTTCTTTACAGAAACTAGCACTTTTTTTTTAATGAATTTAAGATAGTTTAAGATAATATTAAAGTTATTAATATTATTTTTTTTATAAATAAAAGGTTATTTTAAGATTTAATATTTAATAATAATAATAATATTATAGTTTAATAATTATAAATTATTATAAGATAATCATATGATTATTGTTTAAGATTATTTTAAGATGTTTTTAAGATTTTATTAAGATTTTTTTAAGATAATTATAAGATTATTTTAAGATTATTATAAGATTATTATAAGATTATTTTAAGATTGTTTTAAGATTATTATAAGATAAGACTATTATAAGATTATTTTAAGATTATTATAAGATTATTATAAGTATTATAAGATTATTATAAAATATAATTTTGATAATTTTATTATAATCTTTAAGATTATAATAACTTAATGAATAAAAATTAGGTAGTTTCTGTAAAGTTATCATTAAGCAAATTAGTTAGTAATTATTGTAATAATTATTTTTCATAAGTTTGCTTATACACAAAGTTCCGGTTTACTAGTCTATACAATATAAATACTCGTATAATGTAGATTTCAGAAATCATCAGAATCGAATGTCCCCCATGCTTTGCAAAATTTTGTGTTTATATATATCATATGCGTACTATACGTATTTCACATACTATACATACTATACAACTATACGTACTGTACGCTAAAAAAAATCAGATATCATATAAATGGCACATTACTAGTCAGAACACTAGATACAGCCTGTATTTTATAGTTTATAACCAACTTATACGGGTCACCTGCCCACTCGCGGGTGACCTAGGTGATACCTACCCAGATCAGAACACTAGCTATTGATACTAAAGCCTGATTATATACTACAACTACTTTTACTTATTTTCAATTATAATTGATTATAATTTTGCTCCGTATAGCTATTAATCTCATACATCTAAGGCGCAGTTGTCTGTCACTATTTTCTATTATGTCATACTTTTTTTAATAATTTTACGGGCTGATCCGGAATAAACAAAATTTGTGCACGCGTTTATTTATTTTCGTCAATTCCGGATCAGCCCGATATAGATTCCGAACGCGTGCGAATTTGTGCATGCGTTTATTTTCGTCAATAATTTTACAGGCTTATCAGAAATGTGCACGTATTTATTTTTGGCGGGATCAGGTTCATGAACCTTGGTGGGTTATACAAAAATTCATACTCCGCCGTACCGGGTCAGATCGGGTTCACATGAACCAAAATCAGGTTCATTTACCAAGATCGTAATCAAATGAACCAAAATCGGGTTCACATAAACCAAAATCGGGTTCATTTGAACCATGATCGGGTTCATTTGAACCATGATCGGGTTCATTTGAACCATGATCGGGTTCATTTGAACTATGATCGGGTTCATTTGAACCATGATCGGGTTCATTTGAACCATGATCGGGTTCATTTGAACCATAATCGGGTTCATTTGAACCATAATCGGGTTCATTTGAACCATGATCGAGTTCATTTTGAACCATGATCGGGTTCATTTTGAACCCAGATAAAAGCATTAATACTATTAGCCCGCAGCAACACCCGGGCCCTAACACTAGTCAATACATTATAGTACAGTTGTTTGTCACTATTTGAGATTATGTCATGCTTTTTTTACGAGCTGATCCGGAATAAACAAAATTTGTGCACGCGTTTATTTATTTTCATCAATTCCGGATCAGCCCGACATAGATACCGAATGCATGCGAATTTGTGCACGCGTTTATTTTCGTCAATAATTTTACGGGCCTGATCAGAAATAAACAAAATTTGTGCACGTGTTTATTTTCGTCAATTCCATGAACTTAAGTGTCGTTCCCTATATTAGGGCTGTAAATCGATTCTGAAATATTCGTTTTAATCGTTAATCAAATTAGAATTGATTCTCATTCTGTATAATCGTTTTATTGCACTTTGCAAAAATGTGTGACCTCTGCAGATCATAATGTCATGTAAAATCGTGGGAAATCAGGCGATTTTTTAATTCTAAGAGAATTTTAATGATTTTCAAGTTTATATAAATTTGTAAAGTCAAAATTTAAATTAAATTACGTACTTAATACAATGCTTTAGATCTCCAAAATACGTACTCTAATTTGATACTTATATTTATTTCGAAAAATATTTAATTAGTATTTCTCCCGCGTATAGTAACGACTTGAAATGGCATATTATTTATCTACATTATGATAGTTATTCATTATTACAAATTGCGAATCTTCTTTATATAGTCAAGGTTTGGTAAAAAAAAGTTTTACATTTATACAAAAAATGGGAACTGTAGTCAATCCTTGGCAACAAGTACGTGGACGGCATAAAACTTTCAATCAAAGTGATATGAAAGTAAGTGCAAAGGCTTTTATTATACATATGATATCGTATTTATGTTAGTAATTATAACTAGGGTTCCTCAAATTCAAATCAAATTGACCCTAATTTGAATTTGATTTGATTCAAATATTTGGATTTGAATTTGATTTGAATTTGATTTTTAATAGTAATTTTCAAATAAAATCAAATATTTGTCAAATCAAATCAAATTTGGCCATATTTGAATTTGATCAAATCAAATATAATCAAATTTGAATTTGAATTTGATCAAATATTTGATTCAAATATTTGAAAATCAAATCAAATTGCGAAACCCTAATTATAACTTCGTTTTTATTATATGATAGATACTACGAAATATTGTGCCTTTATGCGGTGCGTCAGATAAGTTGCAATTACATATGGTTTGTTGTAGGTCAATTCTACAATACAAGCATTTTCGACAACTAAAACATGTTCCTCTGCGATATTTTAGCTTTGTTTCTTGAACGTCAGCTATTATAACCAAGTATCAAGGAAATTTATATAAAGAAAAAGAAAATATGTTTGTCAAAAAAAAAGTAAATATCAAAATATATACGTAATAACTTTTGGAATGATGTATTTTATTTTATTTTATGTATGATCGCTGATCGAAACTAAGATTGAAAGCATAATTTAATATTAATTTATATAGATTCTAAATTTGAATTTTTTATTAAGAATCACCGAGATTTTCTTCCATTATCACCGTAAAAATCACCGGGTCACACTTTTTTGCAAACCGCTATAACCATTTTTACAAACGATTAAATATTCTGAAATCGATTCTAAGATTTAGAATCGATTCTAAATATATAATCATTTTATATTAAATATTTAAATGCATAAATTTTTGACAAAAATTCTCTTCGTTTTAAGTATATGTGTAAAAAATATAAAGCTATATTTATTATTGAAAACAATAGGCTTAAAGTTTAAAAACATAAGTAGTAAACCTGTAGCTAAAAATGCAGGATTTGCTCAAATGCAAAAACAAACGTTTTAAGGATAGTCCAATGGAATGCTAAAATAGCAAATGGTCATTGAGTACTTCTAAAAAGATATATATGGAAATGTGAAAGTTAGCTAATGGTCGTGTTCAAAACCTAATTGAAAATAAGATCAGATTGTACGCCTTATAATTTTTAATAAGTTACAATGATGAGATTTAAGATATCTATAGAGGCTTTGAAAAATAATAAGTTAAATAGTAACATACACAACCGTTTATATTTTTTATGTGCTTATCTAAAAACTGAGAATATTAAAAATTAGCGACAGTATTAAATAAATATTATAGAATGGCTTAGTACAAATACCCAGGCAGAGCATTTAAAGCGTTAGCTGCGACATTGAACACATGATAGGCTTATGTGTTTTATTGTTTTTAATAACAAACACAGCATTATATTTTCTTATGTATCTAAAGCAATGAATATTATTAAAACATTGTAATAGTCCATAAGTATAAAATTAATAATTATATAAAATGGCTAAATACAAATAATAAGCATAAAGATTTTAATTATCAAATGTAATCTATTTTTTATAATAGTTTTTTAAATATATAAATATTCGATACAAATAATTTAATTGAAAGTTTATTTTTTGTTTGTATCAATATGGCTACTACAACAAGAGATAAACATCGTCAACTTGAAAACAACAAAATACTTCATTAATTGAAAATAATAAATTAAATGAAGATGATAGATTAAAAATAATTTGATTTTAGAGTGGAGTTTTTTTTAGCATTCACTTTTTTCTCCACAATTTTTTAATTTAATTTTATTTTATATAATTATTCTATCTATTACCTTTTTATATATTAAATAAACAATTAAATTTATATTATGATATTTATAAATGACTTATAGCATTTAACAGTACAAAACAGATTAAAGCTCAATATGTCAAATCAAAAGATTCGATCATCGATTCTAAAACAATTTTAGGGATTCGATCATCGATGAATCGATTTACAGCCCTACCCTGTGTAACATTTTGTTACATTACGATTTTTTTTAAAAAAATTACTGACCAAACAATGATTCACATTATTATCAACTTATTAAATGTGTTTTGCTTAATTAGAAAAAAGCTTCCCGGTTCTTTCTGAACGCATGCGAATTTGTGCATGCGTTTCCCAAACTTAAATGTCATTCCCTGTGTAATGTTTCGTTACATTACGTTTTTTTTTTTAAAAAAATTTAAATTAATAATAAAAATAAATAAATATCTATAAATAGAAAACAAATAAAACTAAATAATAAATTATGTGTAACATACCACAATCGGCATAATATAACGAATCAGAGTAATCTCCAAAATTAGTGCATCGAGTTTGTGTAATAGCCTGAATTTTGCCTTATTTACAGATTTTTTATCTTTTGTTAAAGAATTTTTTAATTTTTTTCTGTTTTTTTTTTTTTTTTAAAAAAAAAACCAATTTTTATCAAAAATAATTTTTTTTAACTAACAGATTATAATTTTAACAGATTTTAATCAATATTAGACAAAAAACAGTAAGTTTAATAAAATTTTAAATAAAATATCATATAAAAATAAGATAATAACTTATAAATATAAAAATTTAAAAACAGGTAAAACAGGTAAAAAAATTATAATTAAAAAAAAAAATTTTAATAAATTTATAATATTTATTTTACAAATATTTTTGTTTTATTACAAATTACAATTACATATTATAGATATTAAATTTATTCTTTTTTTTTAATTTTTTTTTTTATTGAGATAGAAAATGGCAGAAAAAAAAAAGAAAGAAATACTACCAACACCTCAGCATATATTAAATAAATATCCAGAACCTCCAAATGAATCTAAAAATGATAGAAAAAAAAGACTTAACAATATAAGTCAAGCTAAAAGCAGATTTTATAAAACCCAAGCATCTGCTCAAGATTTCGCTCAAGATCCTGCTCAAGAACCTGCTTCAAGAACAAGGTCTCAAATTATAGCAAATTTACCTATATCTTCTAGAACAAGAACCAAAAAAGCTGATAAATTGAGACAACAGCAGTATAGAGCATCCATGAGTGATAAGAAGAGAGCGGAAGTAAGCAGAAAAAATAGAGAAAGAAGAAAAAGAAGCTATAAGAAAAAAAAACAAGAACAATATGAACAATTTTTTAAAACAGGACATTGTAGTTTAGATGAATATAAGGAGGAAGAAGATAATGATGAGAGGATGGAGGAAGAAGAGAAAGAGGAGAAGGAAGAGGATGTGATAAAGAAAAGACATATATTGGGAAAAATGAACATTGTTTGTAAACATTGTAGAGCTTTAAAATGGAGGCAAGAAAAACCCAGACTATGCTATATGAATGGACAAACTGAATTAGCACCACTTCCACCACCACCAACAGCAATAAAAAAATTGCTTATAGAGAAAGATTCTAAATCTAATAAACCATATATTGATCAAATAAGAGCATATAATCAAATATTTGCTTTTACATCAATTGGCACAAGATTAGATAAAGATCTTGCAAATGCCACAGAAGGGGTTTATACATATAGAATTAATGGAACACTATATCATAACATTAGTTCTTTTATGCCAAAAGAAGGAGAACAGCCAAAATTCTCCCAAATTTATTTTTATGATTCTGATAATTTAGAAAATCAACTCAACAGAAGACATGAAATAATGAACAAAGAACTAAATTTCAATCTGTTGAAAGAAATTCAAGAGGAATTAAATTCTTTAAATCCTTTTGTAAAATTTTATAAAAATTCAAGAAATTATGAAATAGAAAATAAAAATAAGCAAATATTATATATAACAATACATAATACCCATGGCAAGGATATGAGACAATATAATGCACCAACAGCTTCAGAAATAGCTGCAATGTATTGTGATGAACCAACAACACAGCCTAGAGATATTATTATCAAAAGACAAGATAATAAATTTCAAAGAATATCTGAACTAAATGGTGCATATGATCCTTTACAATATCCTTTGCTATTTCCAAATGGAGAATATGGTTGGCATAAAGGAATATTAAGAAAAAATGTTGAGGCAGAAAAAATTGTTGAACTAGAAAATGTAATAGATAATGAAGAAAATGAAAATGATAATGGTCATCATTATAATAAAGATAATGATGATGATAATGATGATGATAATAATAATTATGAACAAACTATTGGACAAGTTGCTGCCCAACCTCTTGCAGACTTGATAAGCTTAGCAAGTACAAGTGAAACAGCAAGTACTACTAAAGAGCCATCAAGTACAACTATAGAACTATCTGAAGAAGGTTGGCAAGTAAAGCTTATGCAACAAGCTATTCTACAAGATATTCAACAAAATGTTCAGCAAGAAGTCCAACAACAAAAAATCTACCAAGTAGAAGAAGTTCAACATTTAGAAGAAGTTCAACAAAAAGATGTTCCAATGATTCTTGAAGAATATGAACAATATGAACCCCAAGTATATGAACCTGAAGCAGGACCATCTGTTGACTTAAGTACTATCTTACAAAGATATTCTGAAAGTCATACAGGTTTATCTCAAATATTTGAAGATTCAACTCTTAGATCTGGTGAAAGTTTTATGAGTATTAGTGAAAAAAGTGAACCAAGTAATAAAGGATCTAAAAAAAAACGAAAAGTTGATACAAAAGGTAAAGAAAAAGAAGTTGAATCTGAACATAATTCTGATCAGGATAATGATGATGATGCTGAAAAACCTCAAAAAAAGAAGAGAAAAGTTGATAAAGGAAAAAGAAAAGAAATTGTTGAATCTGATAATGATAATAATAATGACAATGATAATGATAATAATAATGATGATAATGATGATAATACTGATGATAGTGATAATGATAAAACTTTATCACAAGTTCAACAAAAAAAGAAAAGAGGTTAACATTCTCTATTAGAGAGTTTGTAGCTTATAGGTTTATGATTAGAAATTCAAATAAAGATGATAGTATTATACATCTTTCAGGCAGATTATTTCAACAATATATAGTAGATCAATTTGTAAAATATGAATCAAGTAATATAAGTTGGCAGAGAAGATATCAAAGAATATTAAAATTAGAACCATATAATGGTTTAGAAGATATGATATCAAATGAAAATGCTGAAAAGTCAACTATAATGAAATTGGCAAAGAATCCACAAGATATTACCAACAATTGTACCAAGATTCAATGGCAATTGTTAGAGAATTTGGAAAACCTGATCTGTTTATAACAGTTACATGTAATCCAAAATGGTCTGAAATTACTGAAGAACTTTTAAAAAATTAAAACCCTGCTGATAGACCAGATTTGATAGCAAGAGTTTTCAGATTAAAATTAAATGCAATACTTAAAGATTTAATTACAAAATCTGTTTTAGGAAAAGTTATTGCATATGTATATGTAATTGAATTTCAAAAAAGAGGATTGCCACATGCACATATATTACTTATATTGGCACCTAAAGATAAACCACAAACTCCTGAAGATTTTAATCAAATTGTATATGCTAAAATACCTAATCAAAATACTCAACCAAAATTATTTGAAATAGTTAGCAGAAACATGGTTCATGGACCCTGTGGAAAAGATATTAACCCATCATCTCCATGTATGGTTGATGGAAAATGTAGTAAACATTATCCAAGAGAATTTACTACTGAAACTTCTACATATAAATCTGGATACCCTATATATAGAAGAAGACAAAATTCAAGAACTATTAAAAAACATGGGGTATCTATTGTTATTGACAATAGATGGATTGTTCCTTATAATCCATATTTAAGTCAAAAATATAACTGTCACCTTAATGTAGAGATATGTTCAAGTATTAAATCTATTAAATATCTTTACAAATATGTATATAAGGGACAGGATAGGGTTTTAATATCTTTAAAAAATCCAAAAGATGAAATTGAAAAGTACATTAATGCAAGATAAGTTTCTGCATCTGAAGAAATTTGCAGACTATTTGATTTTGGTTTACAGGATAGATCACATACTGTTGTAAGACTTTCAGTACATTTAAAAGGTCAACAACAGGTTTCTTTTGATCCATCTGAACAATCTCAATTAGTTAAACAAGCTGCTGAAGCAGGAAAACATACAAAGTTAACAAGATATTTTGAACTTTGTAAAAATAATCCTGATTAGAGATGGGCAAAATGCGGCATTTTAAAAAATTTTATGTGGATGCGGCATTCATGCAGCATGCAAGCATTAATACAACATGCATGTATGCAAAAATTTTTTATCTACTGTATTTTTGCGAAATAATGCGCATGGTGCAATTTCGTATTTTGGCCTAAATTACGCTTAATTCAGGCCAAATTTTGAAATAGTGCTTCTGCGCGAAATACGGTTAACTTTTTTAATTTCATATTTAGAATTCTTATGGAACAGATAATCCTAAAGATTTATTCATAACAATAAAGGGTGTTCTTAAACCCTGTCGGAATGGGCCTGAGGGCAAATATTAATTAATAAAAAAATAACGAATCGGATGAATAAACATGTGATAAAAGTTTAATCCATCAAAAAAAAAATTTTCATTAGCATAAGATCGTTTAAACTAGGGTTGCACCCCAAACCTACTAGTTTGGGATTTGGTAGAAACCCAAATAGTATTTACTAGGTTTTGAAAATTGTATTTAATTTGCCGTAATGTCAAATACTTTCGGCATGTAATCTATATTACGGCTAAAAATCATATGTAAAAACTGGTTTGGAAATTATCCCAAATAAGAAGTGCTAGTCAAATCAACAATGGTCACACAAACTTTAATAGCGAGTTTTTCTCTTATAACTATTATAGTACTCGTGTTAGGACTGTATTTATTGCTGTTCATTGCTGTAAGCACCAATTTACTAAAAAGACTCCTCTCTATTAAGCTTTGTGACAGATCATAATGAAATCCAGATTAAAATGAAATGATAGTATAAAATCTTGAAAACTAAAATTTTTTGGGGTACATTTTTTAGGGTTAGGGGTTTAGGGTTAGGGTTAGTTTTAAAAAAAATTATAATAAACAAGTATTAATGGGTTTTAGAAGGCTAGCGGGTTAAGTATAGAATGTAGATTTCATTTTAAATTATGATTTGCAACAAGCTTCAACTGTCTTGTGGCAAGATTTCTATTCACAATTCACAGATTAATCAACGATAGAGGAATTATTTTATTAAATATGCTTGTTAGTTTAATCGATGGATTTAACAAAATAATGTATTCAAATTAAGCTACTAAGGCAAATTATATTTTATTATGGGCAAATATGATGACGCATCTGAAGATTTAACTAGATTACTGGAAATTGAACCAGGTAATACAATGACTTTAAGATATAGAAATGAATTAATTATATGATGAAAAGGCATAATAAATTAATCGCTAACTTGGAGCAATTATTAGGAGCGTCTAATATTAATATTGTTATGATAAAGGAAAAACATAAACATAGAGCATCTATTTATTATAGAAAATACGTAAAGATTTTATAAGATACTGGTCATAGGTCATACGATGATAAATATCATATCGATATTATCGTACAGTTATGATCATACCTTACAAGTCATTTTTAACTACCTGAATTTTAATTTGAAATTGTTGTACTTATGCAATAACATAGAAAAAAATCTATGATCTTAAGGGTTTGCACAATAATTTAAGATAAGCTACCTAAACCCAGTATATTTATCGTTTAATAGCAATTTTAATGAATATTTATTGATTTCTTAATTAAAAAAATTATTCAGGTTGTTACCAACATGGAATTAATATTGAAAAGGACGAACAATAAAGCATTCAGTTATAATCAAAACCTGATAAAATAGGAAACATTATGGAGCTTCTATTATCGACATTATTACGATGAAGGAATTGGATGAACAGATATTTTTTATTATCAAAAATCTGCAAAATACCAGATATATATTAAAGTTAGGCTACTTATATTCAGAATATTTATCGCTTAGATAGTAATTTGATGTGCATTTATTAATTTTTTTTTATTTAAGGTATGTTATTCGAATTCTTGAATTGTTATCAACATAGAGTAAAAAGGATAAGCAATAAGGCATTCATCTTTTATCAAAAGTCTGATAAGATAGGAGACATAATGAAGGTATGAATATCGATATCGTTATGATGAAGAAATTAGAGATGAAAAGGGTATATATAAGGCATTCTTTATTATCAAAAATCTGCAGAAATGTCAGATGTGTTTTAAAGGTAGGCTACTTAATTCAGAATTTTTATCGCTTATATAGTAATTTTATGTACATTTATTAATTTTTTTATTTAAGGTAGTCGGGTTTTGAATTGCTATCAACATGGGATTAGAGTTGAAAAGGATAAGCAAAAGGCATTTATCTATTATCAAAAATCTGATGAGATGAGAAACGTAATGAAGGTATTGAATTTCGATATCATTATGATAAAGGAATTAGAGATGAAAAGGGTGAACATAAGGCATTCTTTTATCAAAAATCTGCAGAAATGCCAGATATGTTTTAAAGGTAGGCTACTTAAATCTAGGTATTAGTAATTTTGGTATGAATTTATTGATTTTTTTTATTTAAGATAGGTTATCGACACGGAATTAGAGTTGAAAAGGATGAGCAATAAGGCATTCATCTATTATCAAAAATCTAATATGCAACGAGGCATCGAATATCGATATTGTTAAGGAATTGGAGATTAAAAGGATGAACGCAGGGCATAGGCATCAAAATCCACAGAGATACTGAATATGTTTTAAAAGTAATTTTAAAAAATATTTATTGATCTCTTATTTAAAGTAGGTCTTTAGTATTTTAGTTGTATAATACTTTCTACTTAGTAGAACCTATTATACAATAGAAATACTCAAGAACATGAATAATCTACTTTACTATTACTATAATTAGTTAGCAAAAATTGATGTATTTTTATGTTAGATTATATTTATGTATAATTCGGTAATTATAATTATACTGTATAGCAGATAGTTACAAAATAATATTATTATCTTATTTGGCATTATGGTCTTGTTTATTAAAATTGTGAATCTGCCATTTTAATATTGTTATGTGCATATACATTTCATAAAATTCTTTTCAATTTATCGTCTAACAGAGCTGTCGTACTTATAATAATACCCAAGCTTGATAAATAAAATAGTTGAGCTAATGGATCATTGGTAAGTTTAAATATAACTAGCGGAACAATATTTTTGAATTGATTCACAAAATGTTTCTACACTGATGCTCGATAAAATGACAGTAGTAGCGCCCTATTACCTTAATGCATAACTCTTGGATTAAAATAATAATACAGTTCAAATATAGAAAAACTTAGCATGAATTAAAGTTGCATTAATCAGTGCATAAATCTAAGTCAACTTGTAACTGATTTTCCACAATCTTTAATATGCTGAGGTGCTATAGGTGTCTATTAGCTTTTGTATTTTGAGTTAATTCATATATCGCAAGCTTGTGTTGACTATATTTTACGAATTGGTAAACTTTGTAACAATAAATTATATATTAATAAGTTAATTTAATAAATCATAATTTAATAAATCATGTACAATAAAATAGCGATTTAACTTACTTTAAAAAATTAGCTTTCAGATTATTGAACGATATATTTATTCAAGTTACCCATCTAAACTTAACATTAATTATAATGTTTCTGACAAGTTTAATATTTTCGATTCATTAACTATGCAATTTAGAGGTCAAATACATTCTCGTAGTATAAGACCCAAATATAAAGCTAGCATTTATTTCACTATTTAGAATATCATGATGATCCACTTATATCTCTGCTTTGCATAATTTGCATATTTTTTGTAACACTACTGCACATTCTCTTAACATATACGACAATAAATCTATTTAATATATAAAAAAAATTGGCTTGGCTTAGAAATGTATTGTAGCGAAGTCTATTAGCATTATTTAAATGTAAAAATTATTAATATATCAATATGAATATTGTAAGTTTTGATTATTTTATTAAAATAAAATTAAAATACCTAAAAATTTATAAATTTGTTGCCTGTAATCACGAATAATAGTAAATATTTTCTTCATCTCTATTTTCTTCATTACTTTCTTCTTCGCTATCTCTATTTTTCTCTTTATTACTTTCCTCTTCGTCACTTCTGTTTTCTTCTTTATCACTTTTATCTTCCTCTTCGCTCTCTACTCTATTTCTTTATCACTTTCTATCTTCTTTTCATTGCTATTATTTTCTCTACCTCTATTTTCGTCTTCACTATCTGATTCTAAAACAATAAAATCACTATCTTCATCAGTATTAGCATCATTTTCATTATCAGAATCTTCTAAAAACGTTTCCGTATCATAGCCGTCAATCTCATCTTCTAAAAACGTTTTCATATCATAGCCATTAATCTCATCTTCTGTATTATTGAAAGATTCATCAAGGCTTCTAGCTGATTCTACTTCATAATTATTTAATTCTACCGAATTTAAATATTCAAGAATTCTAGTTGTTTTTTGAGAATCCTCATGTGGCTGAGTTAATTTATAATTGCTATAAATGTATACAAGCTTTAAAACACGATCAGGTGTTAATCGACTTCGTTTCCTATCATGAATATATGAAAAAGCAGACCAGTTTCGTTCAGAAGCTGCAGAAGAACATGGAATACTAAGTATTCTAATAGCTAATTTGTAAGTTGAGGTGCCACTAATTTAAAATTTCCATTCCACCACATAATTGGATCTACTTTGTCAACCGTATCCCATGCAAGCTTAATATCAAATATACCACTTCGTGTTTTATAAAATGTCATTTGCTCCCAAATAATTGCTGAATCTTTTGAATAATACTTTCTAATAAAGCTTTCAATAATTGTTGTACTATTTCGAGCAAGACTTCTTCCATGATAATTAGGATCTAATAAATGTGCAAGTAACATAACTGGGTTAAAAATCTTTTTCCATCTTTTTTCTAATATTTCATAAATCACATTTTCTATACTTGGAAAAAAATAAACTAAACGCAAATAAAAGTGTTATTATTATACGTATATTAAAAAAATTATTATATAAAATTTACCTGTTGAATCTAACTGTTTATGGTACCATTCATAAAACATAGCTAATCGTGGTGTATCAGATTCGAATAATGCAATTCCTGTTACAAGTTGTTTAAGAACTTTAAGGAGAAATTTTATATCTTGCCAAAAACGTTCATCTTCAATCGTTTTACAAATTGTTTTAGGAATTTTCATATCTGATTGCCATGATAATTCAATTTTTGTTAAATGAATTGCTGATTTGTTTTCAACTAAGGAACTTAAACAGGCCATGATTGATCCCCAACATGTTATAAAAGTCTTAAGTGATTTTTTGTGTGCACAAGTTCGATGCCGTTTTAAAATTGCTGCTGGAATATTGTGAGATTTAAAATATTTCACAATTTCTTTTGCTTTTTTTACAATTTCTGCTGCCCATGGAATTCTTATAATATCATTTACTAATAAATGTAAATTATGTGAAATACATTCTAAAAAAAAAATTTTAGAATATTCTTTTTCTAGAATTTTCCATGCTTTTTTCATTACAGCTGCATTATCAGTAATAACAGCTGATATTTTTTTGATTCCAACTTGAACAATAATTTGTTTTAAATTATTCGCAATTGTTTTACTATTTTGACATATTTCTCCTGTTGGATGTGCTGAAAAATACTGGTTTTGGTATTAATAACATATAATTATTCCAATGCTCTTGAGATAAGTTTGACCTATTAATATAAAATATTAATATATAATGTATACTAATATAAAATATTTAAAAATTTTTTACCAGCCGTCTGAAATAAGACAAATATTTTCACTTTTGCTAATTAATAATTCTATTTCCTGTTTTGTTTCATTATAAACTTTATCCAAAAGTGTAGTTGATAATCGTTTCCTATTGGGTAATTTAAAAGCAGAACGGGCTTTAAGCCAAAGATCTTTAATTGGATCTAATTCAGGTAATAATAAAACTAAACCACAATAAAATATTGATCTTGCAAAACTTAGTTCAAGAGATAGTTGTTCACTTTTTGAAATACGATCTCCAAAACTTTCTATATTTGTTGAAGTTTTTGTAACTGTTTTAGATAAATTGGATTTTGTAGATTTCGTTTGTTGTGAGCATATTTTTCTTTGTTCTGATGTCATATTTGGACAACTTTTATTATGAGTACGAGCTTGCCTAATAGCATCATTAATTTGAGTATTGCATAATGTGCATAAACGTCTTTTTTGCTTAAAACCTGGAACATGTCCAAGTTTTGTAAAATAGGTCCAAGCAGGATCTATTTTTAAAAATGATAGAAGTTTATTTAACGTTAATATATAATTTTTTTTTAAATACGTATTAAACATATGAAATATTACTAATTTTATCTTAAACTGGTTTTAATAATAAATAATAGCTCGTATTTAGTAAATCAGGTTTATAATAAATAATTTATATATTGTACCTTAAATAGTGCTTTTACAAACCGGACTCGAACCAGACTTTAGTCAAGACTGAGTCTGGATTGATTTTCAGACTGGACTTTTTAGTTAAATCTGAGTCTGGTCTGGGTCTGGTCAGATTGGTCGTATTTTTTGGTACTAAAGTTAGTAAAATTTTATAAATCATTTTATAGAATTTTATTAATAAAATTATATAAAACTTTATAATTCATAAAATTTTACTAATTAATTCTAACTTTATACACTAAGTAAACTTATTCAGCACCAAAAAATACAACCAATCTGCAAACTTTGGACCAGACCAGACTGGACCCAGACTGGACCTAGGAGCACTAACCAAAAATTAGTTCTTATCTTAAGTGCACCTTTATATTATTTGTCAAATAAATTTTTTATGGGCAAAATGCAGCATTTTAAAAAATTCATGCAGCATGCTGCATTCATGCAAATGCATGCAGCCATGCAATCATGCAAAAGTGCCCATCTCTAATCCTGATCATGAATTAATTCAAACTTTGAGATATATTGATATTCCAAAGCACTTTGTTTGGAAAAACAAAAAGTGGCAAAAAAGAAAACAAGGTGGTGAAAAAGTAATTTCTCGAATGTATTTTACTAATCCAAAAGATACTGAGAGATTTTATTTGAGAGTATTATTAAATGTAAGATGTGGTGTAAAATCATTTAAGAATTTAAGAACTATAAATGGTGTAACTTGTAGTTCTTATAAATCTGCAGCATTTCAACTTGGTTTAATTGATGATGATGGTGAATGTGATGCTTGTATTGCAGAAGGAAAAGGGTACAAAATGCTCTCACAACTAAGACATTTATTTGCCTTTTTATTAGTTTACTGTCAACCTGTGAATGTAACAGAACTTTGGGAAAAATATCTTGATGATCTAATTGAAGATTTTATCTTTGAAAAAGATACAAGAGATTTAGCTATAGCTAAAACATTGGTGTTTATTGAAAAATATTTAATTCAAAATGGAATGACTTTACTGATTTTCCAGAACTTCCACCTATTAATTATGAATTATTAGAACAAGATCAACAACAAAATATCAATTGCTGAAGAACAAAATTATGATCAAGCTGAACTTGATAGAACTTTAGAACATGAAAGTACTTTAAATCTTGATCAGAAAAAAATATTTGATAAAGTCAAAAAAGCAATTAAAGATGATCTTGAACAAACTTTAATTTTTGTTGATGGACCTGGTGGAACTGGAAAAACATTTTTATATAATTTGATTTTGGCCTATATAAGATCAATAGAAAATGGAATTGCAATTGCTATAGCCTCATCAGGAATTGCTGCTTTATTATTAAGTGGTGGAAGAACTGCTTATTCAAGATTTAAAATTCCATTGAAATTAGATCAAAATTCTACACTAAACATTAAAAAGCAATCTGAATTAGCTCAATTAATTTAAAATGCTAAAGCCATTTTATGGGATGAAGCACCAATGATGAGCAGGTTTGCATTTGAAACGGTTGACAGAACTTTTAAAGATTTAATGACCAGAGATTTACCTTTTGGAGGAAAAACTATAATTCTTGGTGGTGACTTTAGACAAATTTTACCTGTAGTAGTTCGAGGTACACATTCCCAAATTATTGATGCATGTTTAAAATCTTTAGATCTTTGGAAAGATTTTACAACCATGTGATTAACAATTAACATGCGAGTTCGACAACAAGATGATGTTGAACAAAAAAACTTTGTTAACTTTTTATTAGATGTTGGTGAAGGAAAAATAGAAACACATTCCGATATTGGTGAAGATTATATAAGATTACCTGATGATATAGTCTTGGATAGTGAAGATATAGAAGATTTAATATCAGAGACCTTTGCTGATATTATTACAAATTATAAAAATCCAGACTATATTAAAGATAGGGCAATTCTTACAACAATAAATACAGATGTTGAAGATATTAATCAACTAATACTTCAAAAAATTCCTGACTCTGAGGAATTTGAATATTTATCTGCTGATTCTGTTGAGGATAAAGATCAAGGAGACCAAAGTCTTTATCCAGTTGAATTTTTAAATACTTTAACACCAAGTGGAATGCCACCTTATCGTTTGGTCCTAAAAAAAGATGTACCAGTTATTCTTTTACGTAATCTTGATCCAACTGAAGGATTATGTAATGGTACAAGATTAATAATTAAAAATTGTTATAAATTTATCTTGGACGCAGAGATCTTAACAGGAGTCAACAAAGGAAAGAGAATTTTTATACCTCGATTAAGATTGTCACCATCAGATTCTGACCTTCCATTCCAATTGGTAAGGCGCCAATTTCCAATTAGATTATCTTTTGCAATGACAATTAACAAAGCTCAAGGTCAAACAATTCCTAATATGGGATTATATTTGCCCAAGCCTGTTTTTGCTCATGGGCAATTATATGTAGCTTTGTCAAGAGTCCAATCAAAAGATAAAATTAAAGTCTTGGTTAAGGATGGGCATATAGAGGGAAAAGAGGGTGTATATACAAGAAATGTTGTATATAAGGAAATTTTTGATTAAAAAATTGTATATATTTAATAGACTACATATTTGTACATAATTTGCATTCATTTTCACATATTTTGTATATATTTTAAAATTTGTATATATTGTATATTTGTAAATTGTTTAAAAATATTTTTATTTATTTAATTTAATTTGTATATAATTTTTAAAAGTACTATATTATTATTATTTAATTTGTATATAGTTTTTAAAAGTATTATATTATTAATTTAATTTGTATATAATTTCTAAAAGTATTATTATTATTTATTTAATTTGTATATAGTTTTAAAAATATTATTATTTAATTTTATTTAATTTGTAAATAGTTGTAAATAATTGTAAATAATTTTAAAAGTATTATTATTTGTCGCGGCTGATGCTGAAATTGGCTAATGCTGAAATTTGGGGCCTCGATTTGAAACTATAAGCCCTGCTAAAATCCACACATACACTTTAAATATCAAAGCTACACCCAAACCCTACCCTAACCCTATAAGACAAAAACGAAAAAAACATACCAAAAAATTTTTAAAATTTCATATTAAAATAGGTCAAAATTTCAGCATCAGCCAATTTCAGCATCAGCCACGACATTATTTAATTTAATTTATCTTTATAACTAATAAAAAAATAGTATAAACCTTTAATCTAATAATCACGAGGCCTAAAATAAGCATAAGGCCTATAGGTTAGGGTTAGGGTCAGTTTCATTATGTTGAGCTTTGGAAGGAGGTATTGATATATATAACTTTAAACTAACAATCATGAGGCCTAATAATAATTTTGAGCCTAATAGTTAGGGTTAGGGTCAGTTTTCATTATGTTGAGCAACTAAAATTGTATAAAACTATTAGAATTCTATATACTAAAAAACTAATATAAAAAACTATTAAAATTCTAATATAAAAAAACAATTAAAACTATAATAAAAAACAATTAAGACTTCTAGCCCGCGGCAACGCCCGGCCCTAATACTAGTAACTTGTTATATCTGGATCAATCATCATAGCATGACTTAACTTGTTATAATAATTCTTGCAAAATGTAGGTAAATTGCTAAAAATAAAATATAACATGTGTAAAATCTTAGTAATTTGCCAAAATATTCAATTATGACCCTTTTTAAAATTAACTTCAATTTAGGGTGTGGCGACTTAGAGAAGTTGGTAAGTTGTCACCCCCAAGTAGCAGGTCTTGAGTTCAAATCCCACTGGCGACGCTTTTGAAAAAATAGACCTGTGTTCTGGTAACTGTTTCTTGTCGATCAGTTGGGTACATCACCTGTAGTCCTTGGTTACCATCTTGAATGGGAGCTTTCGGGCGAAGTTGTATCTCGTGACACAGACAAATCCAAGGAACCAGAGAAACAGAACCCATTTGGCAAGTCCCGAGTAAGGAGGTAGCTCCGATCTTTGACGGTGCTAACCAAAACCGGAATATTGGACCGAAACCGGGGAACCGAACGTTGTCCTTGGGGACAAGGTCTACCAACCTGGCCGCCGGAGTTGCACCGGAGGAAAAGGACCCATGTTGAGGAATTGGGAACCAAGGGGAGAAAAACCATAATGGCACCTAATGCCGGGTAGATTAACCCTTCTGGGCCAACTGGATTGGAAGTCTGGGAAAACGGTGAAGGACCGGTAGGAAAGTGATGGTGGGTACCGGGGTTGGAGCGAACCTTATAAGGGCAAAAGTAGGTAATAGTAGCGGTTGGGTATCCCCTAACTGCAAGTTGCTTGCCTCAGTGAGTGCGTAAGTTACCGAAGTGTAGGTAATACCTGTGTGGGACAGGGACTGCTCTACCAAGTTTACCCGCGAGGATAAATTAGTCCTAAGGGGATGTAGGTAGCATCCGGGACTGTCTTCGACT
>QKWP01001893.1:70992-88525 GCA_003550325.1 Gigaspora rosea
AAAAAAAAAAGAAAAATAACAAAAAAAATAACAAATTAAAAAAAAAAAGATAACAAAAGAAAAAAAATACTGAAGAAAAATAAGAAGAAAAAAATATTAATAAAAAAAAAACAAAAAAAATTTGTTCACCTGACATAACACTGCTTGTATTAGGTGTCGAAAAAAAAATACTGAAGAAGAAAAAAATTAATATAAAAAAAAACTTTGTACACCCAACATAACACTTACTTGCTTGTATTTGGCGTCGAAAGAAAAAAATACCGAAACTAAAGAAAAAAAAAAATTAATAAAAAAAAACTTTGCATACCAATATAATACTTGCTTGTATTTGGTATCATATAAAATTTTTTCCTGGTCGTAACTTAACTACTAATCTTGAGTTGCTATTTACCATTTTAGCAACGAAGCTCTGCAGAAATAGCAATGCTCTGGAAATCGCAAAACTCAGGTGACTCCGATGTAGAAGAAAAAGAAGTGTTAATTGAAGACAAGAAAACAAGAAAGAAAAAACAAAAAAAAAGACAAAAAATCTTTCAGAAAGAACACAAGTACGACTCCAAACCGAATTCGAGTCTAGAAGAAAAAAAAATACAAAAAAAAACAAGCATTTATCATTGTTTAGGGTATACATTTATCAGGTGATTTCCATCTCTTAAGAGGGTACCCCTCTTTCCCCCATCTGATACTAAACTAGCCAATCAAATTCAAGCAAATAATATATAAAGACCGGACCCAGTTTGGTTCAGATTTGGTTTGAAGTCTGCAAGCTAGTTCAAAGAAAATATGTTTCTATATATTTTTTGGTACTAAACAAGTTTACTTAATGCATAAAGTTAGAATTAATTAGTAAAATTTTGTGAATTATAAAATTTTTTTTTTTAGTTTTAGAGGCCGGATGCGTTGGCCTTGATTTTTATTAGAGTTTTGTAGAGACGTAATATTTGTTACAAAGATGAGAGTACAACTAGCCACACATGCACTTTTGGTGCCTAATTTAAGTAGTCCTCCCGAAGGTTCTACACTAGCTGCCATACCTACAACCCAACTATGGGAATTTTCTTTTAAACCTTTTGGTCCCTGCTTTTCCTATTACTACCTGACGCACTGTCGTATGCAGATGTTGTAGGGCCCAACCCTATATTTTCGAAAGCCTTAGGGCTATTTTACTCCTGCACCGAATGCCTACCGAATAACCTTTGTGTCCCATTCCACTTCAGTATATTGAATTTAGCGACAATGCCATCTGCCCTTATTAGGTTTATTCTGATCCCGGGTACCCACTTTCTTTTGGTAGTACCATCATAGATCTTCACTATTACCTCCTAACTAGGGACTTGCCAAATGGGTTTCCATTTCTCCAGTTCCTTGAATTTTCAGTGTAACAATATACCATTGCGCCGTAGCTTCCATTTAAGATAGTAGAACCAAAGTAACAGGTTTTTACAACCCAACCAATCTGAGCCACATGGTTACTGAACACAGGCCTATTATTCAAAGCGTCAACAATAGGATTTGAACTGTCAACCTGCTGCTTGGGAGGTGACACCTTGACAACTTCTCTAAGGCGCCATACCACTGAATTATAAGATTTTATAGAATTTTATTAATAAAATTCTATAAAATCTTATAATTCACAAATTTTTATTAATTAATTCTAACTTTATGCACTAAGTAAACATGTAGCATTTAAAAATACATCAAATCGGCATAATTGTTTTTATTTTACTTGAAATTTAGATATTAGATGCATAATTTTGAATTTTTGATCAAAAAAGTCAAATTTAAGCATCTTTTTTTCCAAAATTCAAATAAAATAAAAACAATCCTGCTAATTTAAAGTATTTTTAGTTTCTGAATTAGTTTATTTAGTGCATGAAGTTAGAATTAATTAGTAAAATTTTGTGATCATAAGATTTTATAGAATTTTATTTTTTTTTTTAGTCTGAACAATCCTGCTTTTATTTATTCGTAAATGCCTAGTGACTGGTGTTCGTACCGAAGTACGTATACAGTATACCAAATTACACCCAAATAAAGACTCACTCAATACAAAAGTACCCAGGTGTGATTTGCTATTTCACAAATTTGTCTCCGTTGGGGTCCCAATGCTTGTTGAGACTTGATTCCCAAATATCACTGACCGGTTTGCTAATGCCATGTCAGGATCGCACTCCTTTCCTTAAATTCTTTTTTCTTTATAAAGGGCAAATGAAAAAGGGGGAAAGTAAAAAGTAACTACCAAAAAAACGAACTACACAAAAAGAAAAAAAACCAATATAAAAAAGAAAAAACAAAGAAAAGAAGCTAATCCTGACACGTGGAAGCAGAAAAAGAAAAAAAACAAAAGAAAGAAAAAACAAAACGATTCTGACTATTTATAAAAATTATATAATACTGCGCAAGGAAACACCTCGCCAAAGTATTATATCATTGGCAAATTTTATATATAGATATATATCGATTACTAACCGGTAAGATATATATCGATACTAAATACCCCTGCCGATTTCTATCGATAGTGATTATAATCGATATATATCCATTATGGATATATATCAATTACTAACTGGGAAGGATAACTATCGCTACCAAATACCCCTGCCGATTTCTATCGATAGTGATTGTAATCGATATTTATCAAATTAGATAGTAATCGATATTTATCAGATTAGATAGTAATCGATATTTATCAGTAATCGATATTTATCAGATTAAATAGCAATCGATATTTATTATATTAAATAGTAATCGATATTTATCAAATTAGATAGTAATTAATATTTATCAGATTAAATAGTAATCGATATATATTTCTACTAGTTAATAATTAATATATAGCGAGTTAATTTGTAATTGATATAACAATTAGTCAATAGTATCTCTTTATTTAAAAGCTATTATAACGCATTTATTATTGTTTAATTATTTATTACATTAATGTCAAACAACATTAATCGAAAGTAAAAGCAATCAAATTTTATTTATTTAAAAGCTATTATAACACATTTATTAATGTTTATTTATTTATTACATTAATGTCAAACAACATTAATCGAAAGAAAAAAAATATTGAAAGAAAAAAAAACTATTGCTAAAAAAAAATTAATACCACTATTCGTTGACTCCAAATAAGTCATCATTTTCTTCTTGTGAAAACATATCTGAATTATTTCAGGAGAGCCCCGTTTCAGGCAAAACTTTTCTTGATTGTTCAGTATTATGCGATTGTACCGAAAGTTCATTATTCATAATTGATTCAGCAGACTCATAATAAGGACTATTATTCTCAAAATCAGTCTATTAGAATGCAGTAAATGTTAATCATAATATTTGTTAGGAATATCGAAAAAATGTTCCAAATGATAATAAACAAAATATTACAAATACTTACCAAATATTGTTCCATACGACACTTTATTCGTTTTTCTGTACATACAATAGTTCGGGACCGTGGATTCAATATAATGTCACACACTGCAAGTGTGAATGCACAGTGGTGGTTTGTTAGAATAGGTACAGCAGCGATGCTAAATGCGGATCTTGCGATAATAGTAATCCAAAGAACGCCATTATCATTATATTCAAAAAGAGTACGAAACATTGAGCGACTTGTTCACTTTCCTTCCACTTTAGGGCAGTGTCATTAATCACCTGATTATTTTTTATCAGAGGCCTACCCCCCTCCCTCTTTCTTAATATATAAATAGTCAGGTTCTTATATATAATTTTAACTTTCTTTACCCCCCTCCCCCCCTAAAAAATCACCTGATTTTTGTTACTCCCCTACTATCTCAGTTGCGGTAGCATTATTTTTCAATAGGGGCAGCTTTTCGCAACCAAACACCTTCCAAATCGAACTACGAACATTCTGAGATGCTGCTCCACAGTAGTTTTTCATCTTTAGCAGCAACTAATATATTATAAAGATAGTTAAAATAATTAGTATCAGTTAATATATTCAAACAAATAAAAACGATTAATACAAATATATAAAAAAAAACAAGCAGTAACAAGTAAATACATATATAAACATAAAAAATTTATACCTGGGCACACCATGTATTGTGAAACCTGTTGGTAAACTCGACTTCACCAATATTTCTGACAAATTTAGGGAAGTTTTCGTTCATGTATTTCTTCATAGTTTCCTTTAGTTCACGTTGACTGGGATAAACAATTTGGAAAAAGACGTTTAACGACGTTTGTATACACATCCTAAAAAAAAGAAATTTTTTTAATATATATTATGTATACCTTTCAAGACTAATGTATATAATATTTTTTTATGTCCAAAACCTTCGCGGAAAGATCCTTCTCAGGGTTCCCCCTTAAATGCTTTAGCTCATTCTTAATTTCCCGGATGTCATCACCCAGCTTACGGACTAAGAGGTAGAGCTACCTGTTTTGTTTAAATAACAACTTGTCTACTTGGCGGCGGTAGTTATCGATTTGGTGTCGGTTGTTGGGTTCGTCTTGCACTTTATCAATTTGGTGTCAGTTGTTGGGTTCGTTTTGCACTTTATATATATGTAAACGAAATTTAAAAAAAAAAAAAAAAGTTAAAAAAAAAAAAAACAAAAGGAAAAAGATCGACATTTAAAAAAAAATAATCTGAAAAAGGATGCTTATATACCATAACTTTCACGTTGTTGATTCTGATTGGAAGATCTTTGACCACGTGATAGTGATCGTGATCTTCTTCTCTCTGGCGAAAAAGATCTACCACGTTTAATTGAACGTGATGTGCGACAGGTACGAGATTCATTATGAGATTCATTATGAGATTCATTATGACGTTCGATAGAACGTAATGCATGACGAGTATGAGATTCATTATGAGAAGATGATGGTTGTATAGCTTGTTTTGATTGTGTTCATCCTTATAAAGATTTCTTAAGTAGTTCTGATTGATGAATCTGAATCACTATCATAAGTATTATAAGATGGTTCATGAGAACGAACGATATTATTTGGTGGTAAATTGTTGTTAGATGAATTGTTTGAAGCGTTGTTATCCATTTTCAAAATTCTAAAGTTATATTTATCTTTTTAAATGTCAAGTTGGTTATATTTATATATAAAGTAACATTATGTAATAGAAATTAAAATATGATGATATTAATTGTTAAATAGTAAAAGAAAAAAAAGTATACTTATCTATTTTTGATTTAGTCAACTTACATGTAATGACAATTTATTATATCTAAGAATTTAAGTAGTAGGATTTAATATATCAATCATTATATTGTATGATGAAAAAAAGGACGAAAGTATACTTATATTATTTGCTGTTTTGGTAATATTAAATATAATGACAATTTACTTTTATTACACGTGTAATAACACATGTAATAATACACTGAATATTATGAGATTTAAAAATTAAAAAAAAACTTATTCTATAGGTACTATGTAACAACCTGTGCTTTTTCTTCTTGGTTATTTCACTAGTCTACATTAAAATCACATGATTTTCATATAGACCAGTATGATATTTTTTAAGTTATTACTAACATATGACCCTTTCGCGTTGCTCCGGAATCAAGTATTATTCTGTACAAATTAATTTAATAAATAAACATTATTAAAATATAGTTAATAAAAAACTTATAAATGTTATCATTAAAATTAATTCAAATTCTATTATTAACAACTATAAAAATTTTTTGATATATTTAAAGTTAACACTAATAAAATTAATGTTTCTATTTAGTTTTTATTAAATTTAGAAATTATTTATTATCACCCGTCTCTTAATTTGTTTTATTCATAAAATATGAAAAGTATTGTAAAAACGTATAAAAAAAAATTGGTTATAAAACAATTGGGCTCTTGAATAATCATTCCCAAATTTGGGATGGTCTCACCTATTGTTATTGGCCACTTCCAACACATGATTCCAAATATTTTAAACTATAGATGTTGTCAAAATTAAAATATGTTTAATTAACTAATTAGTCAACTAAACTAATAGTCGACTAAACCGATGCCCAATCTCTAATTAAGGAGGCATCTATATATATACAGGGGGATGGGGTTTATACAACATAACGGCGAAAAACAATAGCCAAACTGCCTAATTTGAATATTAGCACATGCGTATGTAACTATAAAATTTTAAAGTTATAATGTAGTAATTGAAATCGTATTGCTTTTTTTTTTATTTATAATATATAATATGTAGCAATAACTAATTATTTATTAATGATTCAGAAATATAAATATGTATAATTCTTATATTTAAATAATTCATTGTTTATGCCAAACACGGCAATTATAAAATAATTTGGGAAGGAAAAAAATCCAAAAAAAGCAAATCAAATAACCAAAAAAATATGGTATTATGGCACAGGTAACTTTATAGCTGTTATCACGTAATCTAATGATCAGAATCGAACATTTTTGTTATCATTCAATTTGTCACATCAAGAATTAAAATAAAGCCCAAAAAAATTAACAAATTATTATTATGGCGCATATATGATATCTCATGATCTATCGATCAGAATTGAATGATTTTGGTACCATTCGATTCGTCTCAATAAGACGAGTTGAATAGTACCAGAATAATTTTATTCTAATCACTACATCACAAGCAATAAATAATTAAATTTTAAAAAGACTAAAAAAATAACTTTAATGCCCTATAAAAAATCAGTACACAGAAATGCACGAACAAATACGGTATTATATGTGAAAATACAGGTTTTGTGATTACTGTACACAAAATTGATCATCCAAAATCATTACTACACGAAAAGTTGGAATCTATGCACTATCGTACACAATATTATATTCGTGTATTGACGTGTCTCAATCACCACAATTATTACGATTATTACAGCTAATATTTTTTAGATATCGTTTAAATTTCCATACACTTATGTGTACATTTACTAATTTTTTTAAAGATCATATCCAATAAAAATTCTGTGCACTTATGCGTACAATTGCTATATTCTTAACAATAAAGTATCCAATAATATGCATTGGCATACAAATTATAGAGATGTAAAGCAGTTTAATGAATCTAGTTAGAACTGAGCTTTATTAAAGATTTTTAAGATTCTTAATGGTCAACTGTTGAATTATCAAACATTAATCAATAATTAAAATTCTTAATGGACAACTGCTGAATTATAATCGTTAAGATTTTTAACGATCAAATGTTGAATTATCATTCATTAAGATCAACTTCTGAATTATAACGATTAACAATTTAAAATAGATTGTTAAGATTCTTAATGATCTATAACTTAATAATTTAAAAATAGATCGTTAAGAATCTTAACAATCTATTTTAGATCATTAATCGTTAAGAATCTTAACGATCTATTTTAGATCATTAATCGTTAAGAATCTTAACGATCTATTTTTAAATCATTAAGTTAATGATCTAAAATAGATTATTAAGATTCTTAACGATCTATTTTTAAATCATTAATGATTTAAAATAGATCGTTAAGATTCTTAACAGTCTAAAATAGGTAAGATTCTTAACGATTTAAGAGATAGATTGTTAAGAATCTTAACGATCTATTTAGACCATTAAGATTCTTAATATCCAAAATACTGTAGATATTAAGAAGAATCTTAATAGGTCTAAAATAGATCGTTAAGATTTTTAACAACCTAATTTAGATGTTAAGATCATTAAGATTTTTAACAATCTAATTTAGACTATTAAGATTCTTAACAATCTATCTCTTAAACCATTAAGTTTCTTAATGATCGAACTGCTGAATTATAATCATTAAAATTCTTAACGATCAACTACTGAATTATAATCATTAAGGTTCTTAACGATCAACTGCTAAATTATAATCATTAAGATTCTTAACTAAATTATAAATAATATATTATTTTTTATTAATAAATTCCAATAATATTGGAATTTAAACTTTATTAAACAAATTTAAATATATCTTATAAATACCGATTATATTAAATATATGTATTATACAATATAAATTTATTTGAAAATTACAGTACTAGCTGCAATATAATAATTAATAGTAATTTTGTGAATTTTTCTTTTTTCTTTCAAGAGTTGATGCTCTCAATCGTTGGATTTTTTTTGAATGCATTAGGATGAGAATTTCCAGGACCGTAAATATCATGACGGGTTTGAAGATTTCCAGGACCATAAATATCAGGGTAGTAGTGTTAATTTGAAGATCTAATAATGATGCACGGGTTTGAAAATCAGGATTCATCTAAAAAAAAATGCATGCTTAAGAAAATTAATATATAAAAAAATAATAAAAACTTATTATTTATATTACCTGATCATTAATATCTTTATCACTTAGTTCAAAAGTTTGTACATTTAAATCAATCTAAGAATAAATATTAAATTAGTATTTATATAATGCTAAAAAAAAATTGTATATTACCGGATCATCATTATCTTGGCTATTCAGTTCAATAGATTGTACGCTTGGGCTAGTCTAAAAAACAAATATTTAACTAATGTAACAATTATTAATACTAATTAAAAAATTATCAAAATTTAAATTTAAGTTACTTTCTTTCATTTGCTATTCAGAAGGATGTGAATAAATTCTAACAGAACTTTCGCTTTTATGTTCAGTAATCGACATGATTAAGCTCAAGAGATTTATTTGCTATAAAGAAAAAGAAAAAGAAATCTGTTACTGAATGTTTAGTATCCAATAACAGCGCATCTGGCTTTGAATTTAATGCGTGGTCCAGGTTAGCACATTAAATTCAAAGCCAGTTGCTTTTTTAATTATCAAGAAAAACGATTACCCTGTGATACTTGGATCTTTCGCCTGCCAAATAAAACCATAAAATTTTCGACATAACAAACCTGCATCCCAAGTTATTAGCTTGAATTTCAAGATCGGAATTGTTTTAGTATATTTAGACATACATTATAATGAATTTCACGAGCCACGAAGTTATACCCTTACGAATCAATAAAGTATTGAAGAAAATATGTACACAGTGGCTCGATATAATGGACTCTCGATATAACAGAGACTAAGTAAAATCTTGATATAATAGATCAAGATTCTAATCCATATCTTAATAAATACTGCTTAATATAATGGATTTACTAATAAAACTCATGATAAAGCGGATTTTAAAAAATTCTTTACTATGTGCCCGAGGTACTATGTTATATCAAGAGCCACTGTGTATTACGAGATGATAAAGATTGATTCGAATATAATGAATAAATAAAAATAATGTAACAATAAAGATTTATCGTCATTAATAAAATGTATTTATTACATTGCTCATGTTTGCATCACAAATTACATGGGTCATTTCATGATCAGTGAAAATTGAGAAATAAAACTTGTCAATTTAAAATTGACATAAATTCAGAAATTGCACGGAAAATTCTCGTTTCATTATATAATATTATATATGTAAGTACGTGCTATCTTAACATGACCATTAACATGTGAAACCATACGCCTAATCAAATGCAAGTTTTTGTCGACACTGTTCTATATGGCGGTTAACCATATACTTCGTTATGCAAGCATGACTACGTTCCTGGTATATTGCATTGCAAGTTTTTAAAAAAGTAATGAGAATTCAAGCTAGTGCGGATTTAAATTCAATTGTTAAAATGAAATTTGGATTTATTTTAAAAATCATATTATTGGTTAATTCAACAATAACAATAGCAAAAATAAATGCAAATAGATACGAACATATGCTCTATGACAAAATATTCAATTACCTAAGAACAAAATTATTTTATCATTTCAGAAATTTTATTGGCAATTATTTTATATTTGATCAGTTACCTGTTTTACCTGGGTAATGGGATCTTTTTACCCAGTTACACAGCCTACCCACAGGTAACCCAGGTAACCCGGATATGATGGGTCCATTCCTTAATATTTAGACATTTTAAGCTAATTGGAAAGAGTTTTAAAAAAGTAGAAAGCTTATATTTTACCTCTCTCAAAAGGTGCTTTCACATTTGTGTTACGAGTTTGAATATTCGAAACAAGATTTAGTCTTTCTTGGCAAGAATCACTGTCCGTTTTTAGCATATAAAAGGAAGTGATGGTATTATGAACTTGAAAGCGTTTTGTATAGTAGGCTATTGATCTCTATTCTTGATTTCTATTCTTGATTTCTATTCTTGATCTCTATTCTTGATCTCTATTCTTGATCTAGATCTTGATTCTTGATCTTGATCCTTAGTGCTCCATTTTCACTTCGCTATGAACAACAGTCGTATTTATATTAAAACCATTTGAGGCGCAGATCGAATGCTAACCTTTTTTATGTATTTTGTATTTACTTGTACTACTGTATATTATAAAAAATTTTTTTTCTAATAGTACTGTACATACATATTGGGTTTAAAGTTTTTGTAATCTATTTTTTAAAAAATTTAAGCCATTATAGTAAAGATTCGATACAGTAAAGAATTTGAATTCCAATAAACTTCAACTTGATATGGTGAAGTTCATACAGTATTCTCTCAATATAAGCTATAGTGAGGACTTCATTATAACAAGAATGAGCTGTATGTGATTTTCTAATTGATTTACAGAAAATTAATTGGGTAGCAGTGACCTAATAAATAGGAGCCATATGAGTAGTGATGCAAAACGGCTATGCAAAGTCGTAGGCGGATTAGCTTAACTGAGCTATGGTTCAGCTTGTGTTATGTAGAGCCAATTTAGATCTATGAGCCAATTACATTATATGCCGTAACTATAGCTAATTACTATTATAAACTTTCATATTAATAATAAACTTTCGTATTAATAATAAACTTTCGTATTAATTATAAACTTTCGTATTTATAATATTTATACTCATACAGGAGGTATACATGCTGGCAAAACCCGGACAAATTCCAAATAATAAAAAAACAATTGCTATTTATAAAAGATTAAATCAAATAAATAATCTTAATATTTTGTAAATATATTATTTATAACTATAAGAATATATATGATTTGTTTAAATAAAGATTATTAATAAAGTTTTTGAGATATTAGTAATACTAGAATTTGGGATTTGGGATTTGGGATGACGGACAAATCCCAAACTATAGTAAGTCGGGATTTTGCCAACATGTATAACAGGAGGGTCCCCAAAATTCTGGGTCAGAGTACATTGGCATCATTGTCAGCTGTATTGAAATTTAGTAAACTATTTTTATGAATATTTGGTTCCTTTCAAAATAGATCTTAACTCTTATATTAATTCTCAAAACTCATCAGAGCTCTTTGCAGCATGTACACCTTTCTGAAAAACGTGAACAAGCTCTTATTTGTATTGGTTCACGGTTAGAACACGGCATTAAGTTTTGAAACTAAATATTATGTTTTTATACTATTGCTGCTTACATTCACAAATTATTAATTACTGGAATATCTTTACACGTATTAACACTAATATACAGGTACAATCTCTGTAATTTTTAAATTTATAATATAATCAATTTATGGTTCAGGTTTTAACTAATTTATTCATAATTCACTGTTAATTTTTTTGTAAGTATTAATTTATATTGATATTAAAAAACCTTCGATTGAGTAAGTATAATATTTGAAAATAATCTATCTATCTAATAAATTGTTGGAACTCCATAAGTGCGCAAACGTTCTTGGAACCAAACTCTAACAAAGTGCACTTAAAGATCAATAAGAGAAAGTGCATTTGTAGAGATCATATGTATATATATATATTTGAGCCAGAATTTGTGTGTGTTATTTATAAAGACTTTGCTCTTATATGAGTGCACTTATGGAGGTTTTACTGCAATACGATTGGGCATATTTTTGCACTATTTGAACAAATTGGACATGGTCTAAATGTTCAATATAAATTAGATCCGTTTAAACATTGTCCGATGACAACACTGTATAAGACTCAATTTAAAATATATGTTGTGGATAGATTCAGATTTCTTGGTATTCTAATCATAATTTGTTTATTTGCTTTTTGCATTATGACGAATTTATGAAATTAAGCTAAAATTCTTAAATTTTAGGCGCCAAATTACATATTAATAAATCGATACCGAACCTGAAAAATTTTTTTGGACCTCTAATCTATACTAATAATATGTTTAACCCAGCTTCGTTGCTTTTGACGTATTACATTATACATAAAAATTTATTATATTGAATTTGTAGTCAAATTTTCAGATTTTGGGTTAATAAATTCGTCATAATGTCTTTGATCGGTCAGAGCTTATTAGATCTATGTTTTTTCAATATCGACTGTTATTTATTTGGTCTCAACTGCTATGCTGCTAGATGCTCACTGCAACTGCATCCTATGAAATGCGAACCTCGTTATAGTAAAAAAAAGTTTCATGCAGATCGTCATAACAGAAGGATACTGGTAAGGTTGCATGCTGTAATAGTTTAGCCAAGTTGTAAAGTTGCAACCTTTTACCTTAAAGTTGTAATGATTTGCCATAAAAGGTGTAATAGTCGTAATAGATATAATTGTCATAATAGGTGTAATAGTTGTAAGGGAAGTAATGATTGTAATGGTTGTAATGGCCGTAATAGCTAATAAGTAGTGGCTTGGTACGGTCGCACTAGCGCAAAAGCATGGTGTGGGAAATGCCATGTGAGTCTAGAAATGTTAAGTAAACTGACTACTCTAGTTTTACAGCACAATTTATATGTAACCAACCTAGTCAAACTAGCTCTGTTATATATAATTGTACTATAAAAACCAAAGTATCAGACTACTTAACATCTTTATCATGTGAGAAGGTATTTTATGTAAACGAATAAAATATAGTGATTGGGTTAGTAATACGGATTGGGATCGGGTTAGTCAACTTAAAAATTTTTATGTTGACTAATTAGTTGACTAAACCGATTCCAATCCCTAGTTAGCAGAGCGAAAGGTAATAATGGTAATGATAAAATGAAAATCTCATGTGTAATGCATAGTATAGGAGATCGAATTGAGATTAATTATATCAATGTGTCGTGATTGGTATAAATAGGAATAACTAATTCAAAATTAATTAGTAATAACAGAGCCAAATGTAGTACGTATAAAGGGTAGTTAAAATGGATAAATGACATAAATGATGTAATGAATATAATATAAAGGGTAAAAGGAAGGAAAGAAAATTAGTCTTTTGCTCATAGAGAAGGAATCTCAATATGATAAAGGATACAAGTAAATGCTTCTATACCCAATTTTACTTGATACAATATCGTAAAGTTCAGATTTCACATCTAATGCATTGTTTATTGTAAGATTTTGAGGTTAATGCCATAGTAGCTATGAAATTATATATTAGCATCACTTCGTTTCTGATAAAATATATTATTATAGCACATAAAGTCTTATAGAATATAAGTAATTTTAGTAAGTAAGGCCTTTAAAAAACTTGAATTGTTCAATATTTTTTTTTTAAAAAACAAACTTGGCTCGTTTATATGCATATATGTTTAAATTGATATCAGTTTTAATAATAATAAGCATATACAAATACTTATCTATTTACTAAAGTTCTAAATGTCTGTCTGCTAAAGCAATTTGATTGGTCGAATTTGGGTACCGTGATCAGGATCGTCATCAGTGATCTATTGAGCAGGGATTAATTACCATTGCACAGTAACTAAATCTATATCTATCTTCTATATATTATTAAAATTCAATTCTGACTGGTCAATTTCGGTGCTTATGTAACCAATCGTATATTAACCAAGTTCAGAAGTGATAAACATATTGTATTCTTGCACATTTCAACAAAGTTCATTTACCCTAGATAGACAAGAATTGTTAATTAAACTATTAATAAAAAATAACATGTATATAAATTGTAGGTAATATAAAAGATTTATATATTCTAACACGCATATATAAAACAAGTGCTAAAATTTGATCAAATGACGCATATAATTCAATTTCAGTTGTCATT
Organism: Gigaspora rosea; assembly: GCA_003550325.1. Lineage (NCBI taxonomy): Eukaryota > Fungi > Glomeromycota > Glomeromycetes > Diversisporales > Gigasporaceae > Gigaspora > Gigaspora rosea. The sequence goes on from QKWP01001893.1 coordinate 84,899, forward strand.
ATTATTCATGAGTGCTGACTTATTAAAAAAATAATATGTATTTGTTATAAAGATAAGTTTTCGAACTTTCGATTTTACCCCTTATTATTTACCAGATTAGGCTCTATAAAATCATAAGTTATACGATACGTAATCACAATCAATAATATCACAATAAATAATAAATAAGCTTGAAAACACCTGAAGTCACATTATTCTATACACATTTCGGATTTTATCTGTGCACTTTTTTTTATTTATTTTATTTTATTTCTAAATAAATGCCTTCATACTACAGTACATATAATATCATTTATCTTTTAATACCGTCGTTATTATTCTTACATATGGGATCTTTGCTAAAAGAAAAAGAACTCCTTTTGGGACTATAATAGTCCTGAAAACAAGAATATTGTATGATGATCATGTGATTTACGTTATCTACATTATAATCCGAAAGTTGCTAAAAATATTTAAAAAATTGGTATACTAAAATCAAGATATACCATAAATAACTAAGGGTTGAAACATTTAATCACATAAAATTTTGCTTCTGCTTAGTAGAATAATGTTAGTGTTAGGGTTTGATTTTATGTTACATGTTTGATTTGACCAGATAGTGAAAATTTTTAAGGGGTGATGCTATGATGTTTGAATGACGTTGATCTTTTCGGAATGGTATTAAAACCAGTTAGGTTAAACCGTTAAACGAACGGATAATTTTTTTAATAAACTATAGTTGAAGTTAAAATAAGTATAAATAAGTTAGCTACATCACTATGTCACGCAAAATCAGAAACGTAAACTATGAATAATAATATACATCATCTATAATATTAAAATTTTATTCATCTTTCACTTTTGTTGGCTAATTTTAGATCATGTAATCTCTGATTAAACTCCTAAAAAGGAAACAGACTATAACTTAGATTAGTGCCAATCGTTCTCATTTTGAACTCCTAAAAAAGAAAGATCAATTATGATGCCAAGAAAAGTTTCTTACAAGATTTTAATTTAATCTATTGCTCGCTAATTTAAAAGATAGACTTGAAAGTCAACAACCTCATTTTCTCTTTGCAGCACTCAAATTATTTTTATACATTTTAAGTTTATATAGTACATTTAATTTTATTATTTCAATCTTCATCTCTAATTATTCTAATTAAAAAAGGTGACATATTACCTTTTCTTATTCATTTTATTTTTTTTATTCCAATTAACTATTTATCAATATTGTCGTTGATAATTTTACAATCATTTTGCCATGTGTTTATGACATATCAAATTCCTATGGAAATGAAACAATTTGGCACATGTATTTAAGAAATATCATAGATAAGCAGATTGTTGTCAAGAGTTAAAATTATTTAGCTGCACAAAATTTTCTATATACTGTTAGTTTAAGCTAAATGGTATTAAACCCAAGTGAGTTTAAGCTAAATGGTATTAAACCCAAGTGGGTTAAACTGTTAGGCGCATTGCACAGACATTTGGACGTGCCTAACTACTAGTTTTTTAATAAAACTTTATAATTTCGATATTTATATATTTTATATAAATATAATAGTAAAGCGAAAGATAAGATAAATATATATAATTTAGAATATAGAGTAAGATAAAACTTTTTGATTTTTTTATTACGGTATTTACACTCTATTACGGCACTTGTAACCTATTACAGCACTAACAACTATTACGGCACTTACAACTATTACGGCATTTTATAGCAATACGGCACATTACAACTTTGGGCATTAGTTGTAATTAAGGTTGCAACCCAGGTTGTAATCCGTAATGTCCGTAATTATTACTTACGGCCAGCAACCTTAGATACCAGTAATATCCCACTGCGCAGCACGTGTTGCCTGACATTACCAAAATTCGTATCGATATGTAATAGCTAAAATATGTATCGATTACAATCCCCCTATAGATTTTTATTGATTTAGGATAATAATCGATTTTTATCTATTAGATAGTAATCGATTTTTATCGATTTAGGATAATAATCAATTTTTATCTATTAGATAGTAATCGATTTTTATCGATTTAGAATAATAATCGATTTTTATCTATTAGATAGTAATCGATTTTTATCGATTTAGAATAATAATCGATTTTTATCTATTTAGATAGTAATTGATATGTAACGGTTTTTTAAAAAAACGATTAAAATTGATTATTTAATAATAAAGATTTTAATCGTTTTTTTTTAATCGTATCAAATAATACCACCAATACGATCATCAAAACACACTTTAATATGATTATTACAACAAACTTATTGCTCATATTTATTAAATAAGTAGTAATACTAAATATACATTTTTTGGCAAATCGACAAGCAATTAAATTTTATTAATTACAAATAATTACAAATAAAGAATATGAAAAATATGAATTAAAAAAATTTAATTAACAATATTTTTTATATAGTCTATTATTAATTCCAATTCATCAACATCATAGCTTGCAATATTATCCGCACTATAAGTTCTAACTCGTTGAATTTTATCAACACCAATGTTACTAAATAAGTACAGAATATTGCGTGCCTTATGCATTTTTTGATGCAAACTTATTCTTGAGGATGCTGATAAAAATGGTTCTATCTCCTCATATACAGCTGTTCTTGCCAATTTTTCCCTTACCCCTGTTTTTATTAATTCCTTAACTTTATTTTCGAATTTATTTGTATAGTTATACCAACTTTTAATCTCATATTGTATAACTTTTGCAGTATTAGCTGAAGCATCACTTGCAGCTTTATATAAATCCGCCAGATATTTACCAATAGATTCTGTAGGTCCTTTAGCCTCTATAACTTCCACAGGCTCTCATTCATTATTATTAGAAGTATCTGTGATTAATTCGCGAATTAATCCAGGAATTTTATACTGTTTTTTTTTGTTTTTTTGTTTTTCGAAGAGGGTTCTAAATTAAAATCAAAAATTAATTACTTTAACTAACTTTATTTAAAAATGCAGCTATCCAAATATAAATACTTGCATGTTCTGGTAATTGTTCATCATCAGATTCTAGTTCTTGAGTTTGAGTAGAATTGGATGATTGAGATACAGAGGGTTGAGCCTTTTTTTAAAAAAAAAGTAACAAAAATGTTATTTAAATATTGCCAAAAAATTATTTTTATAATTTTAAATAAAGTTATAAACATGTAGAGTATTAACTAAAATCAAAAAAGGAAACTACAACTAGAGGTATGAACTGAAATTCAAAAAAGGAAATTAATAATTGATCAATTGATATTGTTGTAGTTTCTTTTTTGGATTTCTGTTCGCACCTCTAACTACAATATAAATTAATAATTAATTAATATCATATTACTTGCCTGTTTTTGGGATCATTTTCTAGACATTTTCAATTTGTTTGCTTTGTCATATTCAGAATTTGGTTGGTTTGCTTGGCCAGATTTAGAATTTTGTTGGTTTGCTTGGCCAGATTCTAAATTCAATTGGTTTGCTAGGCCAGATTCTGAATTCAATTGGTTTGCTTGGCCAGATTCTGAATTCGGTTGGTTTGTTTGGCCAGATGCTGTGACTTCGGTATTAGAAAGATAAGAAAGGCTCATGAGAGTATTTGCAGTTAAGACTTCCTGTTCATTATTCATAGAATTATCATCAGCTAACT
>QKWP01001894.1:0-13768 GCA_003550325.1 Gigaspora rosea
TCTAAGGAACAGACACCTTGGAATAGCCCTCTTGTTAAATTAATAAACTGTGTATTATCTCTTGTTGTTTTATACCGAACTGCCTCAGAGAAGTGTATAGTTTCTTACAGACATAAAAGAAACTATACTTCCCTCTTGCACACCGCTTCACGCCCAAAGTAAGGGATCTCAGGAGCCGTGTGATTGTTACTCTATCGGAATTAAAGAAGGCTTCCGGTACTGTAACAGTGTACTGATCCAAATTCAGCCAATAATTAACCTGTTAATTAAATCAGATCATATAACTTAATCACCAAAAAAAAAACAATTGAATTATTTTTTCTTCAAAACAACAAGAAAAACATCAATAAAAAAAAACAATATTATCCAAAAAAAAAAATACCCACCTACTTACCCAAGAAAAACAATGTCTGTTCAAGAAAAAGCAGCACCCACATCTATTCAAAAAAAGCAACGCTCACTACTCACCCAAGAAAAGCAATGCCTACCACCCACTCAGAAAAAAAAACTTTTGTTTTTTTTTTTTAACATAGCACCAATTTCCAAAATTTCTGAGACAATAGAAGAATATTAGGTGATAGTTAAATATATTCATGCAGAAACTTTTCTGGATAGCATTCTAAAGAGCCCTATTACTCCCATTATATGTTCCAACTTTGTTTACTGCTATAAGAATTTTGAAGTCAATGAAAATGGAGTTTTTTACACTAAGTTTATGGCAAAGAATAGTGTAGTTAAGTCCAAAAAATGCCATGTAGTTCCCAAATATGATGTAAAAATAGTACTTTAATTTTGAAATGCTTTCATGACCAAGCAAACCACCATAAATATTATAAAACTTTTTTCGCAATTTTAGAAAAGCATATTGAAATTAAACAAGAAAAGATACAACTATACATAAACGAATATCCTAACTGTGCTATAAATACCTCTATAAAAGAAAAAACTGACATAATATCTGTAGTATTTTTGGGCCCTTGGTAGCATATTCAAATTGACTTAGTTGATTTTCGCAATTTTGCTGAAGAGAATGAGGATTTTTCGTGACTGCTTACATGTATCTGTATGTTCTTTAAATTTCTAGTCGCAGTCCTGATAAAAAATAAAGAAACAAGAACAATTGCGACACACTTTCTTAAGGATGTTTTTAAGATTCTTGGGCCCCCTACAACCCTTCAAAGCAATAATGGTAAAGAATTTGTTGCAAATGTAATTATACAAATTTGTAGGGCCATGAACATTAAAATAAAGTATAGTCAGACTTTAATATCCACAGTCACAAGGACAAATCGAGTGCTTAATCAGACTGTGGACTGTGGTTTTACTAATTTACTTTGGAATCAAAACAATTAACTACAAAAAAAAGACTGGATTAATGTAATAGACATATTCATCATGTCATATAATTTGATAGTCCACATGGCACATAGCTGTACGCTATACAAAATACTTTTCAGATAAAAAATGTATTGTATCTATAATACTTCTAGTACAACCGGTTTGTTTATGTTCCTTGTTAAGATAAGATTAGGAAGTTAAAAATGAATAGAATTAGAGTTAGAATAAGTGGAGTTAGAGTTAGAACTAGTAGAGTTAGGGTTAGAACTAGTAGGGTTAGAGTTAAAACGAGTAGAGTTAAAGTTTACTATATTTTTGTGAAATAACATGCAGGGGCATAATTTTGAACTTTGGCCAAAGCCCAAAATTTGAAATAATGCTCCTGCAAATTATTCCAATTAGATTTTAGATTTTTTTCTTTATATTAGCTTTTAGAATTAATATACTAAATGATTATTTCTCTTTTTTTTTTATAATAAATGAATTAGAAAAATTCACTACTACTGAGACCACTACTATCGAAACTACTACTAACAAATCCACCACTACTGAACCCACCACTGCTCAGGCTATTGACATGAAAAACTATATTTTATGAATGCTATATAGCTTTAGAAATTTGTGAACAAATTACTTGAAAAATATTGTACAAGAATATATTGGCAAGTAAGTATCATAAAAAAAAAAACGGTAAATAACATGATTGAAGCTGGGACCACAATTGCATATGGGCATATTTGACTCAACTAATGTGCAAATGTGATAATACAGAAGTAGATATGTAAATCTATATTTTTTATTGGATATTGAATTGCCACATTTCTTTATTTAGTAATAGTTAATTTTGCTCCAATCTAATTAGATAAATTTAATTTGCCAATTATTTGTTATATCACATTTGCCAAACGCTATCATCTGCACTATTACTGTAGTACATAAGGACCCCGAAAAACTCTGATACAACTCAGATGATTCTAAAAAAAGAATTTTGCATAGAAATTTATCAAACGTTGCATTTTTATATAGTAAATTTTCAAATTTTGCTCTATTTTATATATCTATTTGCCTAAAATACTGCTAAAATTATACAAACTTAGATCTGAGTTGTATTAGAGTTCTTCGGGGTTCTAGTACATACATGCTAATACCCAATGTGCAATTTTATATTTCAAACCCACTTAAGCCTAAGACATTTTAGAATAGTAATAAAATAAAACGTTGCAAAACTCTTAAGAATTCCCAAGATAAATTTCTGTGTATACCAAATAATATAATGTTAAATAGACTTGGACCTGAAGAAGAAAAAACATTAACAAGTGTTTTTTGTAATAGCACTACTTTGAATCCTCAATTTAATCAACTTAAATCAGAAAAAAAAAAAACATTGTCGAAAGCACTTTATAAAAATACTATACCAACCTCTTTGGATCTTAATCTACATAAGCCATGTAAACAAAGTATATGTATTAATAGCAAAGATTCGTTACTGATGAACCTTTTATTTTTTATGAACTTTTATATTTTATATATAAATTTAATAAGTATATGATTGCAAAAACTTTTTCAACCTACAAGAATAAACATATATTTAATAACGACTTTCCATATATTAAAGCTATGTGTAGAATAAGTAACAAGGATTATTAGAAAGCTTACAAAGTAATTAAACTTGGTCACTATTCATCTATTTCAAGATTCATTTGAAAACAAAATAATATTGCATATCAAATTCCTGATAAATACAAGATTAAAACTAGTTTAGCAGGATTGTCTGTAAGATGTAAAACTCAGTATTAGCAAGCTGGTTATGTTAATTAGTTGTGTAAATCAGAATGGTAATACAGTATCATGCAGTAGTACAACCTCTGCAACTAATGTTGGAATTGAATTTATAAAGGTAAGTATAAATTAAATAAAGAAAAAAAACTATTTATATTTCATATATTTTAATTAAAAATCTTTTATGGTATTTGTAATAAACCAAAAACCTGTATTTCTGGAATCTATTTATTTGGATTTGATATTGATTGTTTGCATAAAGCAAGAATAAAAGGTTCTACCAATCGCAAATGTCCTTATACAGAATTAAGAACTGATTCACAAAAAAACAACCGAATTGTATTAATAGCAAAAGATTTAAAAATTCAAACAACAAAGCTTTTTTATAATCATCAATTTGCTAATTTATCAGATGCTAATATAGTAAAGTTTGAATTAGCAAAGCTTAAGATTGCAGATCAAGATATAACTCTTGATTATCAGCATAAAAATGAAAACAAACAACAATATTATAGTTTTCTTGTATGGATATGTGATAAAACATTAATTTCCCATAATGAATATCGAAAATTGGCAGCTGTAGATTCAAATATGGTTCGAGAATATTTACTTGAACAACAACATAAAAAGATTAATAATTAATAAAACAACATTTACCAATAGTTTTATTTAATATTAATCAAGAGTCTGAAGAAAATATTACAGAAAATGTAACTGAAATAGATGTAGATTTGAACAATTCTAAAATTGAAAATGCAGTTTACCGGTTAATTAAATCTTTATTAACAGTTTGGGTGCCAGCTTTAACAACATCAAATCTAGTTGTTCTTTGCTTTGGTGATAAGATTAATATAAAAATTGGTGGAGATGGTCGATATTGGCAAATTTTATATAGATATATATTGATTACTAACCGGTAAGATATATATCGATACTGCCGATTTCTATCAATAGTGATAGTAATCAATATATATTTGATTATTAGATATATATCGATTATTATTACAAATTGGCAGGGGTATTTAGTGTGACAAATCATAATGAAATCCAGATTAAAATGAAATGATAGTATAAAATCTCGAAAACTAAATTTTTTGGGGTACATTTTTTAGAGTTAGGGGTTTAGAGTTAGGGTTAGTTTTAAAAAAAATTATAATAAACAAGTATTAATGAGTTTTAGAAGGCTAGCAGATTAAGTATAGAATGTAGATTTCATTTTAAATTATGATTTGTGACATTTAGTATTGATATATATCTTACCTGGTTAGTAGAGTTTAGGGCACAAGGGCATGCCCTTATCATGTGAATTATAAAGAATATTTTGATTGGTTAATAAGGTTAGATACTAAATCAACATATAGGGGTGTCAATAGAAACCAAGCAAATTGTTTCTAAATAAATTTTTTAAATATTAAGTTAAAGTATTTAAACAACAAATAAAAAAACTTTTATCAAGTATGGTTTAATAGTTGTTTAGATATTTTAACTTATTGTTAAAAAAATTTACTTAAAAACAATTTGCTTGGTTTCTACTAACACTCTATATGAAGTTTTTAACCTGTTGCAAATTCGCAAACTATATGTTAGTCACATGATTTAGAAAGGGCATGCCCATGGGCATGAGGGGCATGCTTCAGCACAAGGCATGCCCTATGGGCATGCTTAATTTTTTTCCCATGCCCTAAACCCTACTGGTTAGTAATCGATATATATCTATATATAAAATTTGTTGATTAATCAATATATATCTGATATGATATTAATTAATAATTATTATATTCACATAATCATACTTTTTGCAAATTTTTAAACGTTTTACAGGTTTTCACAAGTTTTCACAAGTTTTTACAATTTAATATAAAATTTATTTTTTATTTATTATTATGGCAAAAATGAAATAGCGACCTGTCGCCATAGAGACCCTATTAATTAACCAATCATTTTTAAGCTTTATATTATCGTATTAATTGCTTCTGATTGGTTAACTCATAGTAAAAACTTTATACACGCATTTATTTTTTTAGTTTATTGGATTAGATACACGAAACCCATACACGAAACTCGTACAAAGGTATTTTTATTAATTGGCAGATTTTACTTTGATAGTAATTAAATATATATATCATTATAGAACAATCAAGCAAAAACAAGTAAAAGTAGCAAACCCAACCAAAGATTACAAGGCAAAAGCAGCAAAAAAAAACCAAAGATTACAAAGCAAGAGTGGCAAAAAAAAAACAAATTGCAAAGCAAAAGCAAAAATTACAAAACAAGAATAGTAAAGCGAAGCAAGAATTATAAAACAAAACAGAAAAATCTAAACCTTTTTTATCAAGGCAATAACTTACGACTTTTACAAACTATATCATAAGTATGGATAAACTAAATACTTATAATGAACTTGAGATTTTTGCTGCATACAAAAGTGTAGATGATGCAGATGATCTTTCCGATAATGACGAGTAAGTAATAAAGCATTTTACTTTAATAATGGTTGATTTTGCTAATATTAATTTTTATTTTTAGTTTAGATAGTAACGAAGAACTTTCTGTTGGTAAAACCTTTCAAAGCTAGGATAATGTAGCAAATTTTATGAAAAAATATACTGCTAATAAAGGTCATGGAATAAGAATTGGTGAGGGTGGAAGAGTAAATTCAGAAACTCAAGAAATAATAAAACGAACATATGTGTGTCGCCATTCTGGAAAACCACAGTCAGATAGAACATCTTGTCGAGTTGGGTGCCCATGGCAGGTAAATATTTGGGCTAAAAAGGACAAAAATTGTCTTGAAGTTACAACTTTCAATAATGAACATGTTGGTCATAAGCTCAATCCTTTGGCAAGTCATTTTGATCCAACATTATGAAAGCTCCCAAAGGAAATTGTTAAAGAAATTCGTTTTTTGACAACTATTGCAAGAGCAGATGCTACTATGCAGTATAGGATAATCTGAGAAAAGTATAAAGTTAGAATATATCGACCTGATCTATATAGTGCAATTCAAAAATTCTGTCGTGTGACAATACCAGGTGAAGATGATGCAGGATTGTTACTAAAAAGGCTTAATGAAAAAAAACTGAGGACCCTCGATGGATCGTTTTTATGAAATTCAATCTAGTTACTTCTTCTTTAACACACCTCTTTTGGATGAGCCCTGAGCAATAAATTTTATGGTTACGTTATCATGATATAATAATGCATGATAATACATACAAAACTAACTGTTATAGTCGCCCTCTGTCTATTTTCGTTATGCCAGATAATAATTTAAAACGCGAATTGTGGCTCAAGCTATTGTTGACAACGAAACGCAATTTTCATATGAGTGGGTCTTTAAGTGTATCATGGATGCAACAGGTTTAGTACCCAAAGTGTTTGTAACAGATGGTGACCCGGCAGTTAATGGTGCTGTCATAGTACAATTTCCCAATACATTTCATATACATTGTATTTGGCATATAAGCCAAAATTTACCAAAAAATTTAAAAGGAGTACTTGGTTCTAATTATGATAATTTCATAAAAGATTTTGATACTATGAGAAATAGTCTGATGAAGGAAAAATTTAATGAAAGGTAAATAGTAACAATATTATTACTCTAAAGTTTTTTTTTATTACAAGTAATCTAATTAGCTTTATTTATTTTAAAGATGGGAAAAGCTACTACAGGATTATCCACAATCCAGCGATTATTTGATAAGATCTTTAGGCTATTGTATTAATTCTTGGGCGCGTGCATTTACTAGTAAACACTTCACAGCTGGTGTACAGACAACTTCTCGTAATGAGGGCGAAAATGCAGCATTAAAACGTCTTATTGGAAGTTTGAGTCTTTTATTATGTGAGCTATTTGATGCTTTAGAAAAAAGATACCAAGAAGAAATTGACTACTGTAAATTTGTAAGCTAAAAGCAAACTATACCACAAACAGGGCCAAAAAATGTATCAAAAATTATCTTTGAACGAGTAATATAGCAATTAAACGAGTTTGTGATGCCGAACATAGGAAAAAAACAAGAGGAACAAATGAACTTAAGTTTTTATTATAATGCCGTAGAGATTGATCTTGAAGCCGTATTTTCTAAAGAGAAAGTAAGAGATTTTTATATTATAACATTATGTATAGAAAGCAATAATCGTTATTATAGGTTATAATTAGTATAAAGCTAGTTTCTAGAATGTCGCCAAGTAGAGCTGGGATTCGTAAATATCCGCGGTTAAGAATAAATATTAAGAATATTCAAGTTTTACAAAAATCGTGAATAGTTATAAATATCAAATATCGATTATATTTTTTAGAATTATCGCGATTTTCAAATTACTGTGATTATCAAATTTTATAGATCATACGCTACCGGAAATCTGGAAGTCTGAAAATTAAAAATTTAACAACCAGTTCTTGTTTATTGCTATTAGAAAAGTGGAATAAAAGAAAAACTTGGAAAATTTTATTTGTAGGCAAGTTATTAATTTTATTTTCGAAATTGCTACTTATCTTTTTTATATAATTTTAATTGGTGATCCACCAGTCAACCAGAGAGTCATCATAGTAAAAAGTGACTCAGATTACTATATAAATTTACTATAGTGCGAATGTGGCGTGCACGTATTTAAAACTTTTTTTTATACTAAGTTAATCATCTTTCTGGCTTAAGAGACTTTTGTAAAGCTCATTAAAACGCATCTAATGGTGGTTAGAGCGTCAAAATCGGCTTGGAAGATGCTAAGATATCTTTAAAAAACCTTTCTTTTACTATGTAAATTTTCTTGCAAATAATAGTATTGTTTGCAAGAAAATTTACATAGTAAAAAAAAGGTTTTTTAAAGATATCTTGGCATCTACCAAGCCGATTTTGATGCTCTAACCACTATTAGATGTGTTTTAATAAGCTTTACAAAAGTCTCTTAAGCCAGAAAGATGATTAACTTAGTATAAAAAAGTTTTAAATACGTGCACGCCACATTCGCACTATAGTAAATTTATATAGTAATCTGAGTCACTTTTTACTATGATGACTCTCTGGTTGACTGGTGGATCACCAATTAACAAGTATTTATTAACTCTTAATGCATTAGATAGGTGCAGGCAAATTTGCCTGCAAAAAGTTATGTATATATAGGTTTAAAAAATTTTTTATAAAACTTTATGTAATATTTCAATATAATATTTATTAAGGTCGAATGTTATTTTTAAACTATAAATTATAAACATTAATTATACTTTATAAAAATTTAGCATAATTTAAATTGACCGATTTTTATAAAGTAAAATTAAATAATTAAGTTATTAATATTAAAATTTTTTTTAAATATGTTTGAACCCTTAAAATATTACTAAATCTTTACTTTAAGTATTAATCCATATAAAAAAATTATATTTATTTAATATATATATTTAAAATACATATGTACGTGTGTATACATGTACGTACGTGCAATATGTATATATAAGATATATACAACAACAATGTATTTGTATTACTTCTACGCCCTTTCCTCCTTCCTCTAGCCTTTTCTTTATTAATTTGTTTTTTATTATCTAGAATAATCGCATTGGTTTTATTGGTTAATTCTTCCATATCAGCATTACTATCATAGTCGCTATCTTCAAAAATCTCATCTAGTAAAGAAGCTTCTTGTGTACGTGAAAAAAATGAAAATCGTCAGGATCCAACAAATCAGCAGGTAATTCTTCATTGCTTTGCATTATAACAAACTAAAGAACAAATATTCACTTAAAGCGAGCCTGAATTCAATTTAAATTAATAAATTTTTTTTTTAATTTATTTATTTCTAATTTATTTCCAACTGGCGTTTTTAATAAAAATATTAAATTGGCGTATATATTTTATCATTATAATTTCAGATATTTATAAATATTTATAATGCTCAAGTCAATTTAAACAGTATTGTCTCGCTTTGAATTGACAAGAACACTAACATTTGTTGTAAAATATTAAAATTTTAAAGGTGTATGTATGTTTTTTTTTAAAAAAATCGATTGCTGCAATTAACAAATAATAATCCCAAAAATCGCTTTTAAAAAGTTTAAAGCAAACAACCCTTTTGTAAAACAATAGCGTGAGAATAATAAAATTTTAAAAAAAGGCACTAAACTTTATTTAAATAATATATAATGATTTTTTAAGTTCGATCAACATAATGTGTGGCACAGTAATGCGTGATAGGCATAAATTCGAGTTAGTGTTAGTCACCAGTAATGTGATTTATACAATTGACGTTTTACTACAATGTTAATGAAGTCTAACCAAATAAATTAAAGTACCTTTTAGGAGGGACCTCTCTTATCTCATTTTTTATCAATTACATTAAAATTAGATTTTGCAGCCAAATTTGCCTGCATGACGTATTAAGAGATAGCGATATTGACCTTGGTAAACAGAATTGCCAGTCTAATAAGCCTAATCATTTTTATGAAAGTAAGATTTTCGCCACTATATATTTAATAAGTAGGGGATAAAAACAAACAGAGCAGTTTACTGATAAGGGTTCTTTGAGAAGGAAAAAAAATTGAGAAATTTTAAAGATTTCTGTGTGATGTCGAACATCTGCTGATCAGAAAAGCACTATAAAATAATCAGAATATTCAATGAATATCCATAATTCTTTTTACGGGTACCTAGATATTCATTCAATACTAATTAAAACCCGTTCAAAGGATCCCAGCTCTATCGCCTAGGGAAAATGGGACATTGATTTAGTATTGATTTATCATTGATTATTTATTTAATTAATCAATGATAAGCCAATGTCCTATTTTCTCTTGGCATCACTCAAATTGGCAGTAGCACACTTGGCGACCCGAACACGCATAAGAAAACAATTTAATCAATTTAATCATTTCGTTTTTTTAATTTTTAGGAAATTGATGAGTCAGAACAATGCATTGACAACTTGTTTGATTGTCCACAAATACAATTGAAATCATTCCTAAACGAATTTTCCTCAACAATTCTCAAAATATGGGAAGTTATGCACTTATTAGGCACAAGCACTTCTCAATTTATATGTTTTTTAGATGATGGCACTTTTCTTTGTACGTGTATGCTTGGAAAGTCTCATGGATACCAGTGCCGCCATTTCTATCATATTATGACCCTAACACCCACTGCAAGATTTCATATTGGTTTAGTCAATAGGCGTTAGTACAAAGAAGCATTACAAGGAACTAACATATTAGATAATGAGTTCATAGTCATTTCTTCGAAAACTCTAACATCGACATCAAAAGCACATATTTTGCTAACACAATTTTTATATAGTGAGCCTAATGTTAACAGAACTGAAGAATTTACAAATTGCATTTCTGATCAATCACCTAATAAAATATCTAAGCCTATTTCTAAGAAAGCAAATTCGGTGAACTTTAGGGATTAGGAAGAAAAATAATGATCGAGGCAATTGAAGATAGCAACGAGGATACTTACCATGAGCTTCTTGGATTTTTCATTTCAATACAGAGAAAAACATCTCAGAGAATCATCAACAATACTAATAATAGTATCGGTGATTTAAATAATAATATTAATTGGTGATCCACCAGTCAACCAGAGAGTCATCATAGTAAAAAGTGACTCAGATTACTATATAAATTTACTATAGTGCGAATGTGGCGTGCATGTATTTAAAACTTTTTTTATACTAAGTTAATCATCTTTCTGGCTTAAGAAACTTCTGTAAAGCTCATTAAAACGCATCTAATGGTGGTTAGAGCATCAAAATCGGCTTGGTAAATGCCAAGATATCTTTAAAAATCCTTTCTTTTACTATGTAAATTTTCTTGCAAATAATAGTATTGTTTGCATGAAAATTTATATAGTAAAAAAAAGGGTTTTTAAAAATATCTTGGCATCCACCAAGCCGATTTTGATGCTCTAACCACTATTAGATGTGTTTTAATGAGCTTTACAAAAGTCTCTTAAGCCAGAAAGATGATTAACTTAGTATAAAAAAAAGTTTTAAATACATGCATGCCACATTTGCACTATAGTAAATTTATATAGTAATCTGAGGCACTTTTTACTATGATGACTCTCTGTTTGACTGGTGGATCACCAATTAACAATGATAGCTGTATAATAGATATCCGAAATCCTATTCAAAGAAAACCAAAAGGCCATCCTAAGTCGAAGAGAATTAAGAATATTTTCGAGACGTCCAATAAAAAAAAAAAAATAGTTATAGATGCAAGTTATGCCTACAAAAGGGTCATAATATCAAAACTTGTAAAGAAAACAAGCAACCGAATGCTAATACAAGTCAAATGAATGACGAAACCAGAAGGTAAATATACAATGCATGTAATTTAAAGGCATTCACAAATTTTCAAGCCTTGTGAAAAATTTCGATAAATAATTGTTGAAGATCGTAATGAAATCAGATTAAAATAAAATGCACATTTCTATTTAACGTTATTCTTCTAAAACCCACTTATACTTGTTTAAAATCAACTCTACTTTAAAATTACCTTTAACCTTAACCCCTAGCCCCAAAAAAATTTCTTTTTCAATGGCTTGTCAATTTTTTTATACTACACATATTTCATTTTGATCTGATTTCATTTTAACCTGCCAAATTGAATTTCACATGGTAATCACATATCTGATTGTTGTCAATTTGTTACACAAAATTTTATGAAAAAAAATAAAAACTTGTGTTGATATTTTTTATTGATTGATGCCTTACTACGATTTTTTATATAGCCAATATAAGTTACAAAAATGCAAATATTAAAAAGTGACCCTATGCTTATTATTAAAACGTTTATTAGCAGGCGATGAAACTAGTAGTGATGAAGATACTACCGGTGTAGTGATTATGAAAATAGTAGTGATGGAGAATTATCGACCACGTTTACGAATAATGAATACATTCGAGAAGTATCAGATACAATAGAATCTGGTATTAACTTATAAAGATTTAACAAAGAAATCGTATTCCAATATATTATTACTTATGTTCTTAATTCACTTTTTGACAGGAGCAAGTGCCATTATGGTATTGATTCCACTACCCAAACAACCAATTAACTTTCCAAATTGTGAAAATACACAAAGACAATGTAGTGTTTGTCATAGAACAGGTCACAATGCCTGAACTTGTAAAAACAAGAATTAGATCAATAAATAAAAAAAGATAGATAATTTACGCCCGACTTCAACATATCTCTTTGATGTTTTAATGTTTATTTGTTTTTAAGTAATTACATATGATCACACGTGATGGTCGCATCCAAATATTTGTTCTAAGCCAGTTGTAGTACAAACATTTGAATTAGGTTCATATTCGAATGTAAGTAGTCTTGATTTGTCCTATTATATCAATCTAAGTATTGAAGGTATTAAAGTTGTTAAACATAGTAGATTAAAAAGTTTAGTTGAATTTTATTTGTAGTTTCATTCTTTTTTTTTAAATATTAACCTTTCCGTAATTTGTTAGTTGAACATTAAGGCATGTCGTACGTTAAATTGAAATTTGTGTCAGATCAAAATTTCTATACTGAGTTTCATTAGGGTTAGAGTGAAGCCCAATATTAGGGTATTAGCGGAATTATAATTATTTTGATTTGACGCATATTTTAATTTGTCATACAACATATTAAGACACACATAGTGCTCCACCACGCTTGAGTAGAGAATATTCGACCCATCCTGGTTCTGAATAAAATAGATCGACTTATTACTGAATTGAAATTAACGCCATTAAAAGCTCAGGTTCATTTAAACAAAATTGTTGAACAAGTTAATGCAATAGTGGGAACTTACTTTGCTGGTGATGCTATTGGAGAAGAAACAAAAAGGCACGAGGCTGAGAAGGTATTAATTCAAAATAGCTCTATATTATACCTCATATTTAATAGATTTAAATTGTATCTCATTTATATCAACTACAGGAAAGTATATTTGAATTCATTGTAATTAATCCATGATATTTTATATTTTTCATCGTTTAAAATATTTTTACCACTATCATCTATTTCTTCATGCGAAATTTTATTTATTTTTTTAAGACTTCTTAATTTTCGATACCAATGATTAGCTCTTCGAATATCTTTTTGTACTCCAAATCCATTCCGTAGCACAATTGCGTCAAGATAAAGAATTGGAATCTGAAAGTTCTACGGAATTAACATTTGAGGAGCGTAACGATTCTAATATATATTTTACACCAGAGTTAGGCAACGTTATTTTTGCGAGTGCACTTGATGGATGGGCGTTTAGACTATTGGAGAAAAAACAAAAAGGCACGAGGCTGAGAAGGTATTAATTCAAAATAGCTCTATATTATACATCATTTTTAATAGGTTTAAATTGTATCTTATTTATATCGACTACAGGAAAGTATATTTGAATTCATTGTAATTAATCCATGATATTTTATATTTTTCGTCATTTAAAATATTTTTACCACTATTATCTATTTCTTCATGCGAAATTTTATTTATTTTTTTAAGACTTCTTAATTTTCGATACCAATGATTAGCTCTTTGAATATCTCTTTGTACTCCAATTCCACTCCGGTAATACAATTGCGTCAAGATAAAGAATTGGAATCTGAGAGTTCTACTGAATTAACATTTGAGGAGCGTGACGATTCTAATATATATTTTACACCAGAGTTAGGCAAC
>QKWP01001894.1:15684-31122 GCA_003550325.1 Gigaspora rosea
TTTTTTTTTTTTTTAAAGGGTGGATCCTCTTCACTGCGGTAATATCTGTTCTAAGCCAGATACAGTGCAAAATTCAAATATAAGTAGTCTTAATTCGTCCTATTATATTGATCTAAGAAGTATTAAAGGTATTAAAGTTGTTAAACGTAGTAGTTTAATAGTTCATTCTTTTTTTTTTTTTATTAATACTAACCTTTCCGCAATTTGTTAGTTGATCGTTGGGCATGTTTTACATTGAATTAAAATTTGCGTCAGATCAAAATTTCTATACCGAGTTTTATTAAGGTTAGGGTGAAGCCCTATTTTAGGGTAAGGGTAAGTATTAGCAGAATTATAATTATTTTGATTTGACGCATATTTTAATTTGATGTACAATGTCCTACGTCAAATTGAAATTTGCATTAGATCAAAATTTCTATACTGAGTTTTATTAAGGCTAGGGTGAAGAGTAAGGGTAGATATTAGCAGAATTATAATATTTTGATTGACATATAGTTTTTACATAAGGTATTAATTTAGTTTTGTTCCTTTTTTTTTTTTTTTTTTAAGGGTAGATGTAGTGCGAAATTCGAATGTAAGTAGTCTTGATTCGTTTTATTATATCGATCTAAGAGGTATTAAAGGTATTAAACGTAGTAGATTAATAGTTTCATTTTTTTTTTTTAATACTAACCTTTCCGCAATTTGTTAGTTGATCATTGGGCATGTTGTACGTCAAATTGAAATTTGCGTCAGATCAAAATTTCTATACTGTGAAGGGTAAAGGTAGGTTAAACGTAGTAGATTAATAGTTTTATTCATTTAATTTGCGTCAGATCAAAATTTCTATACTGAGTTTTATTAGGGTTAGGGTGTCCAGGATTATGCGATGCGATAAGGTAAATTATGCAGGCGAACTGAGGTTGATTATATAATCAATGCGAAATAAATTTAAAATTATGTGATCAATTATGCGATTTTTATTATTATATACCATATGTTATTAGTCAGACATTTACCGAAAATTTTACCTCAATATGCTCATAATCTCGTAATTTATGTTTATGCATTTGGTAGTTAAGTTGTCGTGTCAATATGACTTGATTGGATTTTATTAATTTTTTCATCTTGTTTATATAATTCAGTTTTTTCATTACTTAGATCATTATATCTATCTAACTCATTCATTTCTCCATCGGAGCTTTTCGGAACTTACTTTCTTCCACCCAAATTACAATTTTAAAGCATTGCCGGATGGAGTTAACATATTCACAACAACCAATCATATTTTATTCCTGTGATTTATGCTCGATTATGCGAAGCTAAAAATAGTAAATTACGCGCATATTATGCTTTCGCATAATCCTGGAAGGGTGAAGCCCTATGTTAGGGTAAGATAGGTATTAGTGGAATTATAATTATTTGATTTGACGCATATTTTAATTTGACGCACAACAGGCATATATGAGTCAAATGCAATAATTAAGTCATGGTCTTATTTTTTTTATTTTTATTTTTTTTTAAAGAGTGGATCCTCTTTGCTGCAGTAATATCTATTCTAAGCCAGATGCAATGCAAAATTCGAATGTAAGTAGTCTTGATTCGTCCTATTATATCGATCTAAGAGGTATTAAAGGTATTAAAGTTGTTAAACGTAGTAGATTAATAGTTTCATTCATTTTTTTTTAATACTAACCTTTCTGCAATTTGTTAGTTGATCATTGGGCATGTCATTCGTCGGGTAAGGGTAGGTAGGTATTAGCGGAATTATAATTATTTTGATTTGACGTATTATTTCGTGTAAATTTCATTAAGTATAAATTCATTTTAATTAAATTTAAGTATAGGTTTATTGCTAATCAGCGATTTTCCATTAATAAATTTAGAACCAGAAATCAAAGCTCGTAAGAAACTGGAATTTTCTAAATCCTTTTTTCGTTTAAGTAATCATAAAGGTACGATTTAGTTGAAGTTTATAAGGGTTTACCGTTAATCAATGATCTTATTCGTTAATTTACTTGAAATAGGAATTAGGGTTCGCAAGTTTTTTTGGTAATCGGCTTTCAAGTCTTTTATTAAAGTTTAGTGAGCATAATAAGAGTCATTAGTTTATTTGAAAGTCGTTGTTTATCGCTTCTCAGATGTTTGCAATAATTTAGTTTCTGATAATTTGTTCAAAATTTAAATACTTCTATGTATTTTCATTCTATTTGATTAGATATATTTAAGGTAGCTATTCAATTTTTTATCTTTATTAACATTAAATAGTATCTCATTTAATTTTATCTTATTCGTGTTAAATTTAGGCAGTAATCATAATGAACATTTGTTAATCAATATAGCTAATATAAGCTATTCAAGTTATATTTGTTGTTATATCATTAATTCAGCATATATATATCTAAGTAAACTATATATTCGTTATATTTAACGTACATAGTATATACCTTATTTAATTCCATTTTATTTGTTAGTGAACATAAAACAATATAGTTAATGTACCATATAAGTATGAAATACGCCTACCTACTGCTATTTCAGTGGATTCTGGTCTTTGAAGAATTAGTTAATACTTCACAATTGCGATTGGTTTAGAATCATGCACCGTGGATTTTTTTGAAGTTTTTAAAGTATGGATTAAATGTCGATAAAAAAAATTAGAGATTCGGATTTGTAATTTGGTTAGACGATGTACGCAATAGAATAATTGATAGTGATGAATATATATAATTACGTAACCACCTAGTACCGTTGTATTTAAGACTTTGTTCGGCTCTAATAGAAGCTTTTAAGAGTTTTTGAAATAATAAGTTAAGCCGTTATTCATTATATGTTGATTACAATAACTTATTTTTATGAAGCTTTATTACGGCCATACTAATTGTAGATAATATGATGAATGCACGAATTGTGGATAATGTGATAATAAGATTGAAGTGCATGGATTGACTCAAGGCACAGAAACGAATGAATATCTGAAGGTATTTTAATATGTGAATAGCAGAGACCTTCATGAATTTTTTTTAAAAAAAATTCAGAATCTTACCTGGGAGACTAAATTAAAGATTAGGTATTAGAACCGCTCAAATTTTCTTAATCGTGATCACTGATTTGAAAATTAGTGGGACGTGATGAATTTTATGATAAATTTTGATACAAAACATACCGCAATAATATACCAGCCGCAAAATTATATTATCGAAAAAAACTACGCTGTTTTTATCGAAAAATAATTTATCGAAATTTATCACAAAATTCATCATATGTCCCACTAATTTTCAATCCTTATTAAAGATTTTTCCGATGATTTAAAATGACATCTCATTTTCCAGGATTCATTTACCGGTCTTTCCCAGTGGCAATTGCTTACATGATGTTTATATGTATAATATATCACAAATTGTATATGTTAATTTGGGGCGTCCATGGGTACTAATTCGAGATCACGTATGCTATTTTTAAAATCCAGTTTTTTAAAATAGCGCCCACGAGCATTATTCATACTTATATGGTACATTAATTCATTCGTGACAATGAATAATATTTTAATAAAAGGTAAGCTGTTTAAGTTCAAATATATGCTTTGCTTTTTTATGTTATAGTATCTTTTTTTGCATAATATTTTATGCACGCAATTTAGTCAATAAATATACAGATGTATTTAAGATATTCAAACTTTTTGGAAGTTTTCATTGAATACAGTACCTCTTTGGTTCTTTCTTATTCTCAGTTTAGTAATAATACAGTATCTATCAATCTACTTCGCTTAATTTAACACTTTTATTCATTACCAACTTTAATAATATGGGCAACTGTCATATATTTAATCTGTGTAAGCTATTGCACAGGTACAAATTTTTATTTTATTCGTGTTAATATAGCTATTAAGCATAAGGCTAAGCCAATAATTTACTATTAAATTTAATCTACGGCTCTGAAAAAGCTACATTGTTAAAATAATGAAGCTTTTTTTTTTTACTACCTTAACGTTAATTAACGTTTACCAAACATTTTTCCCTTTTACTTGTATAGAACGATTATATTAGAAATTTCCTCATATATATAATCTATTGCTGTGAACCATAATACGCTAAAATATGTTATGTTTGGTCTCTATAATACAGTATCTCATGATGTGTGAAGTGTACGTATGCCCGTTTATGTATTCAATTCAGTTCTATGATCCCGCTAAATATCACTATCAACATGAATATAAAAGCAATCCAAATAGCTTAGTATTAATGGGGATCCTATTAAGAAAACTGATGCAAATCCAAGAAAATCATACCTTTTGTGCAGTTTCGCCTTTCATATAATTATTAATCGTCATATACTACTATGATTCGGAATTATCATATAAAACCAACATTTGTCATATACAAACCATACCTAATCTCAATTTAACTACGAAGTTCCGAATTCACTTAAATTCCATTTCGACTTGCAGCATATATACAGAGCAAATTTATATTAATGGTATCCTATGTAACAACTAACACAAGACTCACAGGATTTGCGCGACGCTTTACCTTGTTTTTATCATTAAAATTTTATTTGTTATACCATCATGTGATAGTCTGTGATTGGCTAATAATAGGGTCGGCATAAAATAAAACCCTATTATTATTATATAATATTTTAAATTATTTGCAATTTAATATAAAATTTTATTTTTTTATTTATTATTATTATATATTATATTTTAAATATTATATATTTTATTATATATTATTATAAAAAACAACAAAAAAAATAAACCCAAAAAAAATAAAACCAAAAAAAAAATAAAAAAATAAAAACAAAAAAAATAAACTATAATATTTCTTATATTTGCTAATATTCACTTATATTTGTTTATATTCGCTTATATTCCTCACATTTGCTATTTTTTGCAAAGTGCCAGAAAAGTTAAAATAGGTATTTTTGTAAAGTACCAGAAAAGTTAGGTTGTTTTCTTCAAAGTTTCGAAAAAAGTAAGGAATAAATAAAATAAAAGAAAAGTAAAAAAATAAGTAAAAAAAACAAACAAAAAACAAAAAACAAAACTGAGAAAAAAACAAAAACAAAAAAAAATAAACTATTATATTTGCTTATATTCGCTCATATTTGCTTATATTCAATTATATTCGCTCATATTCGCGACTTCTTGCAAAGTGCCAAATATGTTAGAATTGGTATTCTTGTAAAGTCAAATCGTTTTCTTGCAAAGTTTTGAAAGAAGTAAGGAAAAATAAAATAAAATATGGGACCGCCTATTTCCATCATCTATTTCTACCATGGTTACACAAAAAGTTATTATTTTAGATTTTAATATAATATTGTATATTATAATTTTAATTATTTTCAATTGGCCCAACTTGATTTAGATTAACAGAACAAGACTTGTATAAATTACATGACATTAGCATTGTGTAACCAAAAATTATTTTTGCGAAAACAATGCATGGCACTTTGTGTAACATGTGCGCATATATTGTGTAACCAGTATATGTACTGTGATTGGATGTTGCTTTGAACCTAGATTTAGGATTAGAGTGGGCCGGAATTATATCTAACCCGCTAGGGTAGAGGTAGTAGATGAATCCGGATTTATATTTATATCCGGATTAATACGGTTTTTAAACAAATCCAAATTCAATTTTTTAAACCAACTATATCTGGATATAATACAATCTGGATATAATATATAACCGAATACAATATACAATCTGAATACTACATATAATCCGGATACAAGATATAGTCCGAATATAATATATAATCTGGATATGTGTACTATCAAAAAAAAACATATTATTGAGTTTCACTTATATTTTGTATCAGGCACAATCCCTAATAAATTAGATAGATTGTGTTTGGTACAAAATATTGTTACAGTACCAGAAGCCTTCTTTAATTCCGATAGAGTAACAATCACACGGCTCCTGAGATCCCTTTTTGGGCGTGAAGCGGTGTACAAGAGGGAAGTATAGTTTCTTTTATGTCTGTAAGAAACTACACACTTCTCTAAGGCAGTTTGATATAAAACAACAAGAAATAATAGACAGTTTATTAATTTAACAAGAGGGCTATTCCAAGGTGTCTGTTCTTTAGAAATCCCAAAAGTTTATTTAATAAATATAGAGGAGGGTAATTAATATAAAGGTAAAGATAAAATACAATGTCTGGATTTCCCTAAAACTAAGGGAAATAAGGTGGGTTTATATATCTATTGAGCTAAGCGTCACTAAGCGTCGTTAAGCATCGCTAAGTGTCATTAAGCGTCGCTAAGCATCGTTAAGTGTCGCTAAGCGTCGTTAAGTGTCGCTAAGCGTCATTGAGTGTCATTGCATATCAATTTCACTTATCACTATTACTAAATACAGTTATTACTAAATTTATTTATTAAGTTCTAATTTTCTAACTAATTTCTACCAAAATTAACTAAAACCTATTCTATAACATTTCTCTCCCCTTTAAGAACGAACTCTGTGAGTTCTAATTTGGGAAAGGACTTGAGAAAGTTCGGTATCGGTTAACCTCATAATCATTGTATAAGTAATATAGGTTGTTCGAGAGATGTTTTCTATAGGTCGGTTGTAGAAAAGCAATTTCATCCGTTTGGCACACTTCCATGTGTCTCGGGCTCTTCTTTCTCCTTGAGTCTTCTCAATTATAAATTGAATATCTTCATGAGCATCAGAATACTTGTCTATAAGGTTACCAAGATAATAATAAGCTTCAAGCAGCTTAGTTTGGTCTTGTCTGTTTCTAGTTCGAGTTTTAATTCGTTTGAGAATTTTTTGCAATTTCTCTTGATACGTTATTTCAGTATACAGAGGAATAAATGTCTGAGTTAGGGTCCACAAGGTTGGATTATATCTTGTATAATCCTGCTTAATTTTTCAGGTAATGGAGCAGGAGCGACTTCTTCTTGATAAATAATTGGAACTGACAATGTTTCTTCTTGTATGTCATCTAATTCCAAGTTTGGGTTTGTTTCTTCTGTGTTATTTACTTCTGGTAAATTAATTTCTAATTGTTCTGTGTCGTTTAGAATGTTCAGAAAATTATTTGAGTCTGGCTCAAGAAAAGAAGTAATTACATTAGTAAGGTCAATAGTCTGAGTGGTATTATTATTATCACATAGCCATACATATTGTGATGTAATTTACAATGCATAATTTTGGGCGACATTATTTTGTTTCCATGTTTGAAAAAGGTATTGGAGGGCTAACAAAGTTTGAGGTTGTAATGTAGGGGTAGTCATTTTTGGGAAAATTCCAAAAGAGGTAGTTGTATAATACATTTTGAGGTTTTACGAATTAAATTGTGTGTTTCATTCCCTTGTAGATCAAATTTTTTCTAGAAATTTCCAGGAGAATCAATAACAACTACTGGTTCCCATGTTTGTGGCTCGTGATATTTAGCAAGACGATCACTATTATAATATTTTTGTAAAATTTTTCATTCTATTGTCCATAATTTATAAGCACCATTGTCCAATTTCTCATGGATAAGGAAAGGTCCAAATCTTTTGTCTTCGAATTTGGCTGAGCGAGAGGCTTCTAGTTCCTTTCTTTGTATCCATACTTTATTACCAATTTCAAATGTCTCTGTTCGAATATTGGCATCAAACTGAACTTTTTGTTTTTGCTGTGATCGTTCAGTATTTTGTCTAGCCTGAGTCTGATAATTTGGTAATTTCTCTATTAAGTCATAAGCACGTTGGAGGATACTTCCTTGCAAGTCTATTTTATCATTAATTTCTGTAGGTTCTACTGGAAAAAGTGCTTCGATTGGTAAGGTAGCATATCTCCCATATACATATGGGCCGATTTGTCTCACTTCGTTTATATCACCTGTTGATTGTCGATTATATATCATATGGGCCACGTGTACACAACTTGTACACATATCTGATATTTGATATTAGATAACGGATAAACAGATATTACTGAATTACCGCGAAATAACGCGCAGGGGTGAAATTATGAATTTCGGCCTAAATTAAGCTTAATTCGGGCCGAACCTCGAAATAACGCCCATGGTCGTATTTCGCGGTAATACGGGTACGAGAATTAATCGCATGAAAGATTGCGATATGATAGAAAAATTCAAAATTTTAAAAAAAATTTTATTTTGGAAGACTTTACTTACTAATGATTTTGAAAACTTTTACTTCGTAGCGAATATTTCAAAATACCATTTCATACTGCAATAAATAATTTTCTGGAACATAATTTTAAGATAAAACTTTAAAGAACACTTTCAAAACACCTTATAAAGAATCTTTTTATTCAAAATAACAATGATCCCCGTGTTTGATACAAGTAAAAGGTTTGTACACGAATGACAAAAATTTTGTACACGAATGACCTAAACATTTTAAATAAAATAACAATATTTGTAAGCATAAAAGTATTAAGAAATGTATATAAAGACGAAAAATATGGTATAAAAATATCATGTCTATAGTTATTATATTTACTTACTGTAATTTCACCGAACACCAATTCCCAAAGATTAATATACTAAGACAACCTAAACGTTTAAATCAAGTATAAATAAAAAAAATACAAAGACAACAAAGACAACAAGACGAAAAAGAGGGTATAAAATTTTGCTAATACTCTAGACACCTTGCAAAGTGTTATACCTACCATTTAGCTAACTACCTTTTAATTGTTGTGGAGTTAATTTCGCGAAAAACAAATTCTCAACAAATTCCCAACCTGGCGATTTCAAGAAACTTTTTCGAAACAATAGTTTGTGATTGGTTAAAAATATCATTTCATCATGGGATCTATTTTTAATGTAAGATAAATTCGCAATAATCACCATCAATATTAATTTGATTGGTACAATTTTGAAGATCTTGTTCGAAAACCTCACCAAAAGATCCATATGGTGAGACAAATCAGCCCATATGATAAGTTGAAAGGGAGTATATCCTATGGTAGCATGTCTTTTTGTTCTATATGCTAAGAGAACAGCAGGTATATACAAATCCCAATCATCATCTCCTTTCACTTTTGCAAGTGATTCACACAATGTTCTATTAAATCTTTCTACCATACTATTTGTCTGAGGGTGGTAGGAAGAAGAGAATTTATGCTTGATAAGAAATTTCTCACAGAGAATTCTAATTGTTTCACTAATAAAATTGCGTTCTTGGTCTGATAAGATAATTTTTGGAGTTCCATGTCTACAGATTATCTTCTCAAAGATAAACTGAGCAAGTGTACTAGCACTAGCATCTGGGACAGCACGAGCTTCTGGCCATCGTGTTAGGTATTCAGTAGCGACAATAATATATCGATTGTTTTGCTTAGTTATGGGCAAAGGGCCTACAAGATCAATTCCAACATGTTCGAAAGCTCTTCCTATTTGTATAAGGTGTAAAGGTTCTTTTCTATGACCTTTTTGTCTTTGTTGGCATTCCTCACAAGTCTTCACATATTCTTGTATATCTCTATACATTTGATCCCAATAATAGCGGTCGGATATTTTATAATACATAGCGTCCATTCCCAAATGTTCAGCAGTGGGGTGCTTATGCATCATATATAATACTGGCTCAACTTCTGCCCATTTTATAACTCTAAGAGGTCTGTCTGGGTTTCTTTTTTTATTCTTTTTATAGAGAAGGCGATGTCTAATTTCAAAATATTTAGCCTGGGTCATAAGTTGTTTTTGTTCTTGGTCGGTAAGTCCATCTGGAAATTGGTCTGTATCCAAATAGTGGTAAAGATTATTATATTGGTCAAGATTCATGTGATTTATTAGGTACAATGGTCTGAGTCGGTAACCGAGAGAGGGCATCAACATTCGAATGAATTCGGCCTGGTTTATGAATAATTCCAAAATTGTAAGATTGGAGCTTCAAGATCCATATTACAATTCTTCCTTTGGATTCAGCAGTACGAAACCATTTAAATGCTGAGTGGTCTGTAACTAAGATGAATTTTGTAGCGCCTAAATATTTGTGAAAATGTTCTATGGCCCATACAACTGCAGCACATTCAAGTTCAGTTGCTGCATAATTCATTTCTTCTTTTCACAAACTTTTACTAGCATAGGCAATCGGGTGTTCTTTTCCATTCCTATCTAGTTGGCTTAGTGTAGCACCAAAACCATTATAAGAAGCATCGGTAGCAAGTATAAATGTCTCTTTAAAATTGGGGTAAGCTAATATAGGAGCAGTAATGAGTCTAGATTTTAATTCTTCAAAAGCTTTTTGTTGTTTGTCTTGCCAGTGATAGGGTTCATTCTTTTGTAGAAGAGAATTCAAAGGACGAGCGATTGATGAAAAGTTTTGAATGAATTGGCGATAGTATCCAGCAAGTCCAAGGAAAGATCGAAGGGCTGTAAGGTTTTTAGGGGGTTGAATCCGTTGGACAGCTTCTACTTTTTGAGGGTCAGGGGCGATACCGTTAGCAGAGATTAAGTGTCCAAGAAACGGTAGTTGGTGCATCCAAAAGATACACTTGTCTATATTAAGTCTGAGTCCTGCTTGTTTAATTCTATTAAATACTCTTTTTAAATGGTCTAAGTGTTTATTAAATGTTCTAAAATAAACAATTGTATCATCTAAGTATACAACTACAAATTTTCATGCAATTCCTTTATATACACAATTCATTAGCCTTTGGAAAGTTGCAAAGACCAAAAGGTATTACATTAAATTTATAAATTCTGTATTGTGTAGTAAATTCAGTTTTCTCTTTGTCACAGGGGTCCATGGCAACTTGCCAATATCCACTTGCAAGGTTGAGAGTAGAGAACCATAAACATCCTGTAAGGGCATTAACATTTCATCAATGCGAGGTAGGGGTAAGCATCCTTTTTAGTGACAGCATTTACTTTCCTGTAGTCTACACAAAATTGTAATTTGCCATTTTTCTTTCGTACTAGAACAACAGGTGAGGTCCAAGGGCTATCAGAGTGTTGGATGAGTTTATGTTCTAACATTTTTTGGATTTTTTTTTTGTATAAATTCATGTTTATTTGGAGGTACAGAATAAGGGCGAGAGCGGATCAGGTGTACAACCTCAGTATAGATTCAGTGAGTAACCAAGTTGGTTTGTTCTAGCTCAGTTATATCATTTGCAAAGAGGTCTGCAAATTCTTCCAATAATTTTCGAAAAGCTAGGCCTTGTTCTTTATTAAGTAGTTCAATATTTAAAGAGGTCTGGGTCAATAGAGTATATTCTTCATGTTCAAGGGTAATAATATTTACAGGTCTGGGTATAAGAGTTTGGTCTGGGTCGACAGGTAGTTTATGATTCTGCCTAGGATTCTCTAAAAATTTTGACAGAGCAAATCCAAGGCATTAGCCCGTTGGTGAGCATTTTGGGCTTCTTTTTGAAAAAAGCATAGTAAAGCGGCATTGGTAGTTTCCAAGGTTTCAATTCTTGCTTGTAATTGTTTTATCAATTGGTCTTGTTGTTGTACTTGTTATTGGAGCTGATAAGACTGTAAACTATCATCGATTTCCTTAATAGTTTCTTCAGCAGGTGGAGAGTAAATTTCTGGGTCTGGAAGTTTGCAATCATCACAGTATCCCTGATTTGCATTCAATTCTTCTTGGTATTTAACATATAAACATTCCTGGCAGAGGTCAACAGGAACTGTAAAGTTTCTTCGGAGTACAATGAGAGCATACTTCTAGTCGTAGTCTGGGTGGCTAGTATCAAAGGATTCGTTCAAAATAGCTTGTAGAGGATCAATATCATTTTCAGATAGTAGGTCTGATTCAGCTTGCAAGATAAGTTGCATTTCCTCATAGCTCCAAGGTTGAGTTATGCGGTCGGAGGTTAAAGGTTCTAAGGCCTGGGTGATGNAGTCGTAGTCTGGGTGGCTAGTATCAAAGGATTCAAAGGATTCATCTAAAATTGCTTGTAAAAGATCAATATCATTTTCTTCTGATTCAGCTTGCAAGATAAGTTGCATTTCCTCATAGCTCCAAGGTTGAGTTATGCGGTCGGAGGTTAAAGGTTCTAAGGCCTGGGTGATGGTTTGGTCATTTTCATCCAAGAGATCTTTGCAAGTCAGTAAATTCTGGTCTGGTTCATTTCATATTGGTGCCCAGCATTCTTTGTTGACTCAGTATAATGCTTAATTCGGGTCCAGAGGTTATAGTTGAAATTATACTGGATATTCTGGCTTCTAATTCACAAAACTACAATTCTTCTCGAAGACTAATTGACACATTCTAGGCCTTGTGTCTAACTTATCACATACTTTGCAATTAACAAGCATTCCACGTTCTTCACCTTGGGTAAAAAAATGGATACTTCTAGGGTCTTCTCAGTCTAGGGCACAGTAAAAGTCAGAATAGCATCCAGGGTATACAAGTTTCTCTTCAAGAAGTTTAAGAACTTCAGGTCGGTTAGGAACTTTACATTAACAACAATGGTGGGTATGGTGAGAGCTATGAATAAGTAGACGATTACTGTCAACTTGATCAAGAGTGCATCCACACTGATAAACCAAGTTTTGTCTTTTCCAAGTAGCCAGAGGGCAATAGGCTTCAATATGTCCTAATGTACTGCATCCTTTGCAGACATTATTGGGACAGTCCTTATAGGTGGTTAAAGTCATGGCAAGTAGGACAGATAGTACGCCTTGGGCTTGTTTAGGACATTTAACAGCAATGTGACCAAATTCCTGGCATCGGTTACATTAGTTGGTAGAACAATTTGCGAAGAGATGGTCAGAAGAACCACAATTTTCACAGACACGCTGTTTAGGAGCTTTTTTGCTTTTACGACGAGAATGATAAGTGGTCCATTCATTTTTTCTGGTGAAAGAGATTGGTCTGAGTCTTCTCGATCAAAAGCATAAGCTTTTTGAGGATATAAGTATTCTGGTTCATAAAGGTCTAATTCATCTAGTGCAGTCACAGTAGGTTGACTAGATAGAGGTTGGTTGCTTTCATATATAGTAGGGATAGTATGCTTCTTGTTTCACCATTTAAAAGTATAGCAGCTATTTTACCAGTTATAGTTTGCTTCCACTTTTTGATTCCAGTCATTGCCTAATAGAAGAGAGTAAGAAGTAGTGTCTACTACTTCTACAGTAATAGGGATAGTAATGTGATCAATTTCAATTGGCAGGTCTTTTATAATCCCTAAAGGCCGAGTGGAAGTTCCAACTGCAGGAACAATAAGGCTGTTAGAGGCCTTTTCAATGGTCAATCCAAGTTCCTTGACTGCCTTGTGAGCAATCATGCTGATTGAAGCACCACTATCAATAATAGCTTGGTAGGGTTTATTCTGTAAAGAGACATTACATTTAACAGGTGTAGTATAGGCAGGGGTTTGAACAAGATTGGCATTTTTGGCTTCCTCATATAAATGGGTAGCCAAGGCACCTCGGACAAATGGATTATTGAGTAGTGTTTCCCACTTGCTAGCAGTAAGAAAGGGTGTTTGAGTCTGATTTTGTATAAGATAATTAACACTTCGATGATAAAAAGAAGGAGATCGATTAGAGAAGTTTTGGTAAGAGTGATAGTTATCATCATTTTGGCTTCTGTAATTATTATCCCTAGATTGGCTCCTAGGTCGAGAGTTATTACGACTGCAAGAACGGTTTCTGTTATTGGAATATTGGTCAGAAGAGCGACCATTTTGGTCCCTATTTTGATTGTTATTTCTGTTCTAGTTATTGTTATTATTATTATGACGAGAATTGAATCCTTGTCGTTGGTCCTGTTTTCTACTATTACAATCACGAATAAAATGTCCAGTGTGTCCACAATAATAACAGATAGAAGGCTCTTTCATGCGAGGGGTTTGGGCACAGTTGTCAGTATAATTAACAGAAGAGGTAGGTGTCGTCTGTGTCTGAGCTAAATTGATACTCAGCTTAGCAATTTGGTCTATAAGTTGTTGAATAGCTTGGTCGGTATTGGTAATAGGGGTAGTCATTAGTTTTCCAGTTTCCCAGCGGAGGGCTACTTCAATAGCATTGGCCAAGGTGTTAGGTATAGCAGCTTGAAAATTAACTGCATACTCAGGACGTAAACCTTGAATAAAAAGTTGTTTAACAAAGTCAGCTGGAAAAACACCAGTTGGGTCCACTTTCTTTTGTAATGTACGAAATCGGTTGACATATCCATCCACATTCTCTGTGGGTTCTTGCTTAATATCAAAAAGCTGTTTTTGCCAAAGGGCCTTTTGCTTAGTAGTATAGAAACGTGCCTTAAAAAGATGCTGGAAACTTCAGTCCTGGTTACCATCATCATTAAAAGCATTAGGTACTGGATTTAAAGCTTAGTACCAGTCCAGAGCAACATCTTAAAGTACACAGGAGCAAGTTGAAGTTTCCATTTAGCACTCCATCGGTTAGCAGTAGCGGCTCTTCTAAATTCCTTTAGCCAGTTAGCAGGGTCTTGGGTTCCGTCACCATAAAAATCTGCAACAGTAATAAGAGTTTTCTCAGAGCCTTGCCCAAGAGCAGCAGCAAGATCAGTTATGGCTTGTGCAGCAGTTCATAAAGCTTGATCATCCATTAGATTTTCTGGTTGGTTAGGAGGTAAGATAGGGTTTAATTCTTCAACAAGAGGTTGTAAATTTATTTCCTCAAATTGTAGAGGAGAGTCAGCTCTAACAATAGTAGTATCTTGGTCTTGAATATAATGGTCAAGAGGATCAATTAAATTTTGGTTGTTAAGAGGAGGTGTATTAAGTAATGGAGGTGTATGGCATGGAGTAACGTTTATATCTAAATTAACAGTTGGGTAAAATTCAGTTACAGGAGGAGGTGGAGGAACAGTTGTGCGAGCAGGATAAAAGGTTTGTTGTATATAGCGAAGAAATTGATTTTGTGAAGGAGGGTAGTTTCTCAAGTATAATGATATGGAATTTCCGAGATAGGTGAAGAAGGAAGTGCAAGGCTTAGAGGGATTGGTATATAAGTATTAGTGGAAGAACCAGCGTCAGCTAACTGTTCAGGTCCTAAAGTATATATAGATCTGGGTGGAGAAACGTTAAAGTTTAATTCATTTCTTCCTAATTGATTTTGAAAATCGAATAGAAGGTTTTCAGTCCTTAGTCGAGCTGAAGCAGGCGTAGAAGGTAAAAGGTCCTCGATATGAAGATCAAGTAGAGTAGCTTCAAAATTAAGAGGTAAGATAGGTGCAAGAGTATAGGGGGTATGTGCAAGGAGTAGACCAACAATAACTTCTTTTGGGTCTAATAGGTCGTTGTTATAGCGGCAACTAAAAACAATGTCTCGAGCAGTGGCTTTAGCAGTATTATAATCAGTAGCAGTAACTAAAACACAGTAAGAGTCGTTTGTCTTTTGTGAATATTGGGTAGCAAAATAATTGTCTCGATATGTTCCTCAAAATCGTCGAAAGAGACGGTATAAATTAGCAATAGGATAACAGATGGTACAGGATAAATCAGAATGGTAGGCTTGTAAAACGTCTACTGCGAGTGAGGAAGGATGACTTGTTTCGTGTACTTC